>VNJV01010009.1:0-52083 GCA_008042635.1 Drosophila nikananu | reverse complement strand
CTTTGAACAAAAAGTGCATAAATGATTGAAAAATGGTCAAAAAGGAAAAAATTTGAATTATAAAAAAAAATTTTTATTTTTTTTTTGCTTAAAATTAATTTTTTTTGTTTTTAAAAAATTAAATATATACCATCTTAGCATTTTCAGAGAAAACAATCGAAAAGTATTGTTCAAAATTGGATAAAAATTGAAAAAACTGCCTCAAAAAACATTAATTTTCGAGAATAAAATCTACTATTTATCACACCATATAGTATGACCACTCAATCGAAAGGTACTACAAGTACCATTTATTTAAAAAAAAAATTATTAAAATATCTCAACTGGTTCACGAGTTATGATTTTTGCAACCCAAAAGTATCTAAACTGCCACTGTGCGATGGGGCGACTGCCTGGGGCCTCAACACGGGCGGCGCCGTAAAATCAATTTGCAGCCACGCACTGCGTTATCACAGTGCGAGCAGGATGGTGAGTTGGTAAGATGGTAAGATGGTAAGATGGCTGGATGGCACAGGAGTGCGTAGCGCCACCTGTCGTCGCTCGTTAGCGTCATCGTAAATAATACGCATCCTCCGATTTTCGCGGATATATCGCATACGGGGGGGTTGGGGAGTCTAGAGTTTCTTTTTGGTGGCCGTTGCAAAACCTATGCAGATTTATGACTGTCAGCGAATCACGGACGGCGGCAACGTTTCCTCGTTGCTCGGCTGCCAGTGATAACGAAATGACCATAATGGCCATTAGAGGCAGTTGTTGCTGCCTTGCATTGCCTTTTGTTGCACACGAACCATTCCATGTCCCGGGTCCGTGTCCCACTGTGCCACGAAATGCATTTCGGCATTGCTTTTTCGTCGCTTTTCTATTTTCCATTGGGGCCCAAAACCAAAAACAAGCCAGAAAAATAATTGTAAATCGCTAGATTTATGACCAAAAACATAGCCACGAATTATGACGCCGGCCACAGGTGGAAATCGCATGCTGATTTCAACTTGATTTGCTTGCCATATAATTGCAAATTGTATTTGTTTAAACACGTACACATGTTGGCCGTTGGCTGATATTTCTCTCTCTTATTTCTGCTATTGCCTCGGCTCTCCCATGGGCGTCGAGTCGTCGTCGTCGTTGAGTGTTGCATGTTGCATGTAGCCGGTGTGTCCGTAGATCTTTTGTGCTGCTGTTGCCTGCCCCACGCCCACACAGCCCAGCAATCCGAAATGCTCCGAGACAACTTTGAACGATTGCTTGACGTGTTTTGCTCTTGGCCAACGGCATCCCCGTCATAACCGAGCGTTGTTAACAGCGTTTATTTGGTTTTATTAATTTCGGGGCTGTCCGCCTTTATAATGAAATAATCAGTAAAATATATAATGCCAATTTGAAAAGGATTCTCAGTTTGCAGCTTGGGAATTTCCAGTTGTGATTAGAGAAATGCTGTCGAGTGTACGTCATGTACATATTCATTTTCATTTAATTTTGATTTAATTAAATGAATTATTCATCTTTCCTTGCCCACTATATGAAAATGAAGTGGTTAGTAATTAGCCAGTAAATTATTTATTTTTATAGTTATTTATTGGTTAAAATTTAATTGCGCATAAATTTGTAAACGAAGGTTGTTAGTTATATTAAGCAAAGTTAATTTTCGCACAGATTCGCTTGTATTCCAGACACTTGTATTTCCTTTCTTTACAAATACATATATAACTTTAATTGCCAAGCTTTCTTGAGCGAAAATGAGAAAAAAGTTAATTTAAAAACTCTTTGCAAATGGAGTTGAAGTTATAAACAAATTTGTTTAAGTAATAATTTACCTGCTTCAAACAATTTTTGGTTAACGTGTTACGTTTCTCACTAAAAGGAATATTTAAAGTTATATTTCTCTCATGACCCTCGAGGAATCTAAATCTACATAATTTGTAGTATCCCATTTCAGTGGGCTCCACATTTTACCCAGACTCCGCTCTTGATTGCTCTTGAAAGTCTTCATAACTCGAGGTGGCCGAAAAGAGTCTTCAAATTATGATTGGATTCAGCTTCCGCATAACTAACTGCAGCTGCGACCCCAAATGAAGAAGTCCGGGATACCAGATTGAGGCTGGATATGAAACCGGGAGTCGGGAGTTGGGAATCGGGAGCTGGGAGCTGGGAGCCGGGGGAGTGGCATCCAATTTCGCCCCGGGACATTTGCCACGTGCGTGCTCCATTTCTGCTCCTCTGTGGGCATTTCTTTTGCTCCTTTTTTTTGGGCCAAAAGGTGCCAATGTGGCAAATGTTTTGTGCTTAACATTTTTATGGCTGCCATAAGTTGGAAGGAGTGTGGTAAATGCAGCAGCCAATGCCAGTGCCACTGCCACTGGCCAGAAGCCACTGACCGCAGGCCGAACCTACGGCAACTGGAACCGGATCGTGTCTTGACACTTGAGGTATCGGTTTCATTAGCGAAATGTTTCCGTAAGAATGCCAAAAGGTCGCAATTGATGCCATTTACAAGGCGATTGGCGAGGAACATACATACTTATACCCATGTGGTATTGGTTTCGGGGGAGAAGAAAGAGGATTCTCCTCCAGTTATTGGTCGCATGTATTGGTTTTCCTAGCTCTTATCCTGGCCGGGGATCATGGGCTATTTGTTTGGTCGCAGCGGCTCTATAAATTTATCAAATTGAAAAATGCGCAATCGAAATCAAATCAAAGCGAACTGCGAACTGAAACTGAACTGGCTGCAAAGGAGTGTGTTGACTTTTATGGAATTGGGAATTGTGGGGGAAACAATTCGGCAAATCGCTTTGCAATCAGCAGCCCCGGACTTAGCCCAGCCCAGTAACAGGCCTCAAATCCCTGCTGCCTCAAGGCACTTGGAAAAAAGAGGCACTCAAAGTAAATATAAAGAAATTATAAGATATGTATATGCACTTACAATTAGTATTTTATTTATTCATTAATCTTAAATTGAAGATGTATATATTGAGATAATGTAATTATAATTTAAATTATTGCATGCAAAGCATACTTTTTTCCTGGTGCAATAGTATCGCGTACAAACGACTTGTGACAAAATGACGAAATTTATGTTACTTTTTTGCATCGGCAAAGTGCAAACCGTTGCAGCTTTGGCTCTCCGAGGGGCGGGCAGGTGGGCAGTCTGTCAGCAACAAATGCAAAGCGCCAAAAACTGCGACACTTTGTATAAATTGTGTTGAAAACAGCAGCAGCAGGAGTAGCAGCCACAGCGGAGGCAGTGGAAAACTCCGTCTGTCCAAGGCAATTTCGGGCTGAGCCGCGACTGGCGATCGGTGCTGGCCACACCCCCTTCGGGCAAATGCAACAAATTATTGTCATCAATTTTTAGATGCAAAGCTTGAGGAGTGACATTTATTGAAGCATAGTTGGAGCAGCAGTCGGAGCTCCAGTTCGAAGCAGGGGCCGCTGGCCAGGCTCCGTTCAGGTCCAGGACGTGATTGCTCCATATTGCAGGCGGCTGGTAATGTTGATGATGATTATAGGCACGGTCCGGCATGGTTAGCAGCATTCTACACTAAGCGAAAAATAAGAGTTAAGCTAAATTTAGTTAGCTTTAAGAAGGACCTTGCATTTAAAAGATACTTTCAGTTATTAAAATAATTATTTATGCTTTATTGACAACTAAAAAAGTCCGCTTTGGGGATTAGTCTCTATTTCACCCTCAACTTTTTCCAGTGCACCTCTCTTTAGGTCTGTTCCTGGACAGTAAGGAGTGACACGTTCGCCTCTGATTGCTAGGAAACGAAGGCAACAAGTGGCCATCGGCTGCCCATCCACTTAAATGAGTTTCTGGCTGGCAGTTTTCTTGGTGCTTTTGTTTAACCTTATATATATATATTTTTTATAATAGTTTATTTTGTTTTGGTTTTCGATTTTCAGTTTTGAGGCGGCTGCCGCTTCATTAGCAGCTAGCAGGCCCCAAAAAAAGTAAAAGCCAAAATGTTATGACCATATTTGTGCTAAATTATGAGGCCCTTTCATAAATCAGGCAGCCGGGCACCGGCGACCTAGCGAAAATGGCCAAGATTATGGCTTGGCCGATGTTTAGTGTGGCACCATTAGCCGCGCTGCCGGGCCGGGAAAACTCCAGTTCGCAAATGGTCAGCGGTGGAAATTTACATTGTGCCTGAACTGGACGTGGACAATTGCAAGTGCTCGACTTACTTTAAACTGTGCCATTTATCATATGCGAAAATATTTTGTCAGTCCGCTTTTGGCCTTTTGCCGTTTGGCCATTTTCACCATTTCCATTTGGCCATCTTTCGCTTTTCAATGAGAGACCAGGCCAGAGAGCCTGGACACTGTCAGAAAGAGATCTGGTTTTCAACTTGAAACTTTTTGTAGAGCATACAAATAGAATTAACCTATTTTATTCTGCTTAAACTTGAAAATATTCGTTTTTTATTTGTTTAATAATTTTAAACATCAAATACTCACCTACAGATAGAAGTGTAAGCAGCCAGCATGGCTGAATCTGTTGTGTGGTTGTTATGCCGGATCCCGTCCCCCAAAAAAGGCTACCGTTTTGGTAACTCTTTTTCGAGGGGGAGGCGCGTGGAGCCCAAGGAAGCCAGTTACAGTTGGCTCGTGCATGTCTCGTGGCCAGCAACAATAACCGAAACAACTGGACAACAAAAGCCCCCAAACCGTCGGATGTACGATCACTTGCATTACGGTTCCAGTTGTAGATTTATACATACCCCGAATATGAGTTACTTTCCTGGGGCGGTGTCTGGCTGCTGCGAGAGAGTGCCAAGCGAATGGAACGGGGCCATGATCTCTGTCCGAGCATGCTAGGAAGTTGTAGAGCTCAGAAACAATTACCAGGGTGCCGGTGCCGATGCCGATGCTGGAGCCAGTGCCAATGCCTGTCCCAGTTCCGCATTCACAAAGACAGCCAGGAGTAAGGACACTTCGGGCAAACAGCGCCATAGAACTGGGTCGGCCGGCAATGAAAATGAATTACCACCTTTACGAGGCCACAAATCTTTTAGAGATTTCTTTTGTGCCTAGGGTTTGTTTCGGACAAATCTAGAAAATCTTAACAAGGAATTATGTTTTGAGAAAGATTTGACAAGCCAGAAAGTACCACATATAATAGTTTAGGTATTGTTTAAATAGGCTTTCTTATTTTACTCATTTCTTCATTGAAACTCTTAAGATATGTAACAATGCTTCATTTTTAATATTTCTGAAGGGCATTTCTTTATCATAAATATAAAAGCAGACCAGTTAATAAGCCCAATATCCAGTGGTTGCCATGTCTTGCAAGTGGGTTAAGTGAAGTTTCTGCATTGCAAAAGATCAGTCTTTAAGAATGCGCCGGGGGGCACTTATGAACTTTGGGGCTCTTCTCGCTAAATTGTCATCGCATTCGCAACCCAGGCAGGCCAATTAAAGACTCTACGTGACCTCCAGCCTAAAAAACAAAACTGAAGATAAAGGCCGATGGCAAAAACAAAAAATAAGAAACCAGCCCTGCCATGTTGAGCTTTCCACGCTGCCACTCTCGCGAGATACGCGGTATGTGCAGCTAATTGACCAGCCCGGGACGATGATGCACTTCATCAAAAAAATACCAAAAAAGCGGAGGCAGAGGCAGCAACCAGAAATGACAAATCCAAAAAAAGAGCCAGTGAGTGAGACTTACTCAAGTGGCGGGGCATTACGTCAACGTCAACTCAATTTGGCGGACAACGAGCTCGGAGCATGGGACACAATCTGCTCTGCGAATGGGAACCCGAGGAGGATGGGGATGGGGATGCCGTCCGAGGAGGCGGGGGGTGGTGGAGTGCGGCTGAGTGCGGGTCAAGTGCTGACGCATCAGCCAAATCCAGTGAAGTGCACCAAAACATTCATATAAATGCTTGAAAAATATAATGAGCAGAGTGGATGCTGCCAGCATCATTAAGAGCGATCATCTGTCAGGCGGATCGGCATATGAATGAGATTTCTGCCACAAATGAATTCAGATTTAATATATATTTTTATGTTTTATGTCACTGTGTTGGATACTAAATTATACAATTTAGAATCTATTTGATTTATAATTCCCAGTAAAAAATCTATAAGAGCTAAATAATCTGAACTTAAAACCTTTTCAGGAGTCTCACTAAATTTTAAAATATTTGTAGTTCTAAAGGTCATTTTAACTTTAAAGTTAAACTAAAAACTAATAAGCTACTGTGTTTGGAAAAGCAATTTTATCGCTAAATATACAGCTGCTGCTGGGTATTAATTACAATAAAATTTAAAAAAATTCTAGCTACTGAATCAACAATATTTTATCGTTGATATTAGGGGGCTGAAAAATATTTAATAACAAGAAAGGAAGCTATCTTCGGCACGCCGAAGTTTGTATAAACTTATATATATATTAAATTATAAACGAAATTGTAGAATAATACAAAGAAGACACATCTTAAATTACTTGAAAATATGTCAAAAATTGGCCAAAAGTTAGAAATCAAGTTTTGAATGCAGAAAAGTTTTCCATTAAAAACTAAGACGAAAAAACCAAACCAGACTGGAATCCGTTGAGTTTAAGCTAAGTTACGACCAAAAAACCACTGAAGGAGTTCGCGATTTTTGGGACAAAAATGAACCCAATGCTTTCCATAAAATTAAATGGGTAACATCGTCAAAATTGTCAAAAATTGGCTAAAAATTAGAAATCGAGTTTTGAATGCAGAAAAGTTCTCCATTAAAAACTAAGAAGAAAAAACCAAACCAGACTGAAATCCGTTGAGTTTACGCCAAGTTACGACCAAAAAACCACTGAAGGAGTTAGCGATTTTTGGGACAAAAATGAAACCACTGTTTTCCATAAAATGAAAAATTGTCAAAAATTGGCCAAAAATTAGAAATCGAGTTTTGAATGCAGAAAAGTTCTCCATTAAAAACTAAGAAGAAAAAACCAAACCAGACTGAAATCCGTTGAGTTTAAGCCAAGTTACGACCAAAAAACCACTGAAGGAGTTCGCAATTTTTGGTCCAAAAATGTACGTAGAAAAGTATCGCAAAATTAGTTCACTTCAGCAAGTCCATAAAATAAAACCCTGCACTATTTCTATTTAAGTAATAGCATTGATTTACTTCAAGCAAAAACATCACGTGCTTTGTGCCATCAATCTGCAGGTGACCAACACTTTATCCACTCGAGACAGCTAATGTTCTATGTTATATAAGCAGCAGTTAAAAAATCTTTTCAACACATTCAACATGGGTCAGTTGCACCTACTGTTGGCCACCTTGGTGCTCCTGAGTCCCGCCAGTGATGGCGCCTACAGTCACCTCCTGCTTCAACTGAGCAGCGAACTTAACTTTGAGTTTGCCTTCCTTCTAGGAAACTCTGATCCAATATGGCAGAAGATTTTGTGGCAGCTGCCAGTTCCCATTATCCAGATTAATGATGGGTCTGACTATAGTTTGGGATTCTATCAATCGAAGAACTTTGTAACAATAGTTTTTGTGAATGACCCCGCGGAAGAAATATTGAAGCTCCTACACTTACATCTACGATTGCTTAATACCCTGCCTGTGGTCTTGGTTTTGGAGAAGGACAATATGCGAATATTTCCGCTTCTGGAATGGTGTTGGCACCATCAACAGCTCAATGTCATTGCCATAGGACCTGACTTTGAGGTGAGGCTTTATACTTCCGTGTGTTTTTATTTTATTTATAAAGTTAGACACACTTCTTGGATGATTTTGTATATATCACCACTATTTACTCATACTTAAATAAAATTTACGAGGGGTAACAATTTGCTTTTTTAATATTTCCATGTCTTACACATCCAGGAATCGCGGATTTTCTACAGCTACTCCCCATTTCCCATATTTCAGTTTATTGAGAGACGTTTGGAGAATAACACCTTGGTTTTTGAACCCCTTCTGGAGGATCTTCAGGGTTATAATGTCCCAATTGCCTTGGGTGGATCTTCGCCGCGTTTGATTGTCTATCGTGGCTCGGATGGCCAACTGATCTTTTCGGGTCCTGTGGGAAACTTGATGAAGTGCTTCGAACAGCGCTACAACTGTAAACTGCTGCAACCGCATCCTTTTGATGAGTTCTCAATTCAGCCGGCTCAACAACTGATTGGAGCCGTGCGAAATGGAAGTGCTCAATTCGCCCTGGCGGCGATTTACCCCCAGTTTCCGATTTCCGGTTACACTTATCCCATCGAGCTGATGAGCTGGTGTCTGATGATGCCGGTGCCGTCGGAGGTTCCTCACAGCCAGTTTTACTCCAAAGTATTCGATCCTTTGACGTTCTGTCTTACGCTCTTGGTAATGTTGGTGCTTTCCCTAACTTTATCCTTGGCCCTGCGACTTCATGGATATAGAGTTTATTTTACGGAGCACTTTCTCCACGACAGCTGCCTCAGAGGAGTGCTGGCCCAGCCCTTCTACGAGGTCCTCCGAACTCCTACCTTGGTGCGGGGCATTTACATGGTCATATGTGTGCTGGGCATCATGATCACAGCTTGGTACAACTCCTACTTCTCTACCTTTGTGACCAGTGCTCCAAGACTTCCCCCCTTCACCAGCTACGAGAGCATTAAGCACTCCCATGTGAAGGTGGTGATTTGGAAACCGGAATACGAGATGCTACTTAAACTCTCCGAGAACATGGAGAAGTACTCCTCCATCTTCAATATTAAATCGGACTACCAGGAATTCCTGCAGCTGCGAGATTCCTTTGACACCCGTTACGGATATATGATGCCTTTGGAGAAATGGTCACTGATCAAGGAGCAACAGAAGGTCTTTAGCTCGCCACTGTTTACCCTCCGGGAGGATCTCTGCGTCTACCACACGGTTCCCATTGTATTTCCCATTGCGGATAACTCGATATTCAGGCAGCCCCTGGAGCGTCTCATCTTGGACGTCACAGACACGGGTCTTCTGGCTCGATGGCGTGATATGGCCCTCACGGAAATGATTAAAGCTGGTCAGCTGCACCTTGTCGATCGGAGCCGCCCAAAGGAGTTTCGGGCCATGAAACTGGAGGATTTGGAGCGGGTGTGGATAGCTGGGGGATTCATGCTGGCCCTGGCCACTTTGGTGTTTTTGGGGGAGATCATTTGGTTTTGGCGATATAAGTTGCTAAGGATATTGGCAGGAATTTTGTGGTTCAGAAATGTGTAAGGAAGAACCCTTTATAAATTTAAGTCCTCTAAGTAAAATGTGTTTTAGTATTTAATTTAAAATAATTACTAAATAAATTCAAATTGATGTGTATGTGTATTAAATAATGTTGTGGCATTGCACCTAATATTGAATTTATTAATTCAATTCGGTCATTAAGGCCCCTGTTCCAGTAAGAATTTCCCAGTCATGTAAACCATGTCACTGGTTTTTCCTCTTATTCCCTTGGGAACTGTTTTTTTGAATTCCTTGTTTTTTGCCCAAGACTTGTTAACACAAGCCGCTAATTGGAATTAACCATTAGCGGCCTCGTCGGCGGATTCATTAGCAACCCTTTAAATGCGCAGCGGCATCAATCAGTGTCATGCAGTTGTCCCTCGACCATCGTGATGGATTGCCCGCTGTGGTTCTTATTCGGCCTTTGGCTGATTAGACTGGCCAGTGCCTCGACGCTCATTGAATTGCTGGACAGGATTAGGCAGGAGTCGGACTTTGAGTACGTGCTGCTTATGAGGAACAAAAACTCGAGTGAATCGGATCAAGTGTGGAATAGCAGTAATTTGGCAAAGGACATTATGGATGAGATGCAGGTTCCTGTCCTTCAGTTGGACGAGAATGTTACCTACTTTTTTCATAACTTCACAAACAATCGACTGCTTTCGTTGGTGTTTATGAGAGATGGAAATCTGGATGAGCACACGGGTCTGCTCAAGGCTTTGGTGGGGAATCTCCGACACATGACCACATCTCGGGTGATATTTATTATACAAATGGCTGCCGAGAGCGGATTGCTTAATGAATTGTTCAAGGACTGCTGGCGAAAGAAACTTCTGAATGTTATGGTTCTTTTTGGAGATCATGAGGTTGGTAATTTAATTACTAATTAATCATAATCTTAACTATATTTATTACATTTTCTTATCAATGGCAGACAACCAAGACCTTCTACAGCTACTCACACTTTCCCATTCTGCAAATCGAGGAGCGTGTTTACGATTCTGACCTGCTATCCCCACCCATGTTTCCCGATCGCTTAAGGAATTTTCATGGCTACGAGATGCCCGTGATCATTGGCGGCACCGCACCCCGAATGATAGCCTACTATGATAGGAAGGATCGAGTGGTCTACAAGGGCACTGTGGGTCACTTCATGATGGCCTTCCAGCAGAAGTTCAATTGTAAACTTGAACAGCCTTTGAAATCCGCGAATCCTCTGGAATTTGCTCCCTCGATGCAAACGGTGGCGGCGGTGCGTAACGATTCCGTGGAGATGTCCATGTCGCTGACTTTCCCGCCGTTTCCCCCGTTTGGATTCAGCTACCCGTACGAGCAGTTGAATTGGTGCATAATGATGCCAGTGGAGGCCGATGTGCCTCCGCTGGAGTACTACACCAGGGTCTTCGAACTGAGTGCCTTTCTGCTGACCCTGGGAGCCCTGGTGGTGATTTCCTACCTGCTGGCCAGCTCCCTGTGGCTCCATGGCTATCCCACGTCCATCAGCGACTTCCTGCTCCACGACAGCTGTCTGAGGGGAGTGCTCGGGCAATCCTTTGTGGAGGTGTTCCGAGCACCCATCCTCGTGAGGGGCATTTATCTGGAGATTTGCGTGCTGGGCATCCTGATCACCGCCTGGTACAACTCCTATTTCTCCAGCTACGTGACCACAGCGCCCAAGCAGCCCGCTTTCAGGAACTACGACGACGTGCTGGCCTCCAAGCTAAAGGTGGTGGCCTGGAAACCGGAGTACGCAGAGCTGTTCGGTCGCCTCCTGGAGTTTCGCAAGTACGAGCCCATGTTCCTGGTGGAGCCGGACTTTAGCAAGTATCTTGCTCTCCGGGACACGCTGGACACGCGGTACGGCTACATGATAGCCAGCGGCCGGTGGGTGGTGATTAGCGAGCAGCAGAAGGTTTTCTCCCGACCCCTCTTCCGGATGCGCGAAGACTTCTGTTTCTTCAACAATGTGCCCTTTGGGTTTCCGATGCACGAGAACTCTGTGTTCATGGAACCGGTACTGCGGCTGATTATGGAGCTGGCCGAAACGGGGTTGTCCCACTACTGGCTAAAAAAGGTCTTTTCGGAGCTCATCGAGGCGGGGGAGATGCACTTCGTGGACCTGAGTCCGCGGCGGGAGTTCCGCGCCATGCAGCTGCAGGACCTGGAGTACATATGGTATGGATTCGCCTTCATGGCGGTGCTGTCCTCGCTCGTGTGGCTGCTTGAAGTGGCGTACTACAGGTTGAAGTCTACTAAGGGTGTGTTCTCCTTATGTCTTAAGTTCCGCACATAAAATAGTGGCTTATGTATTCAAAATGCCGCTTCAGGGGTATGAAGTCTAACATGCAAAAATAATTAAAATAGATATAAAGACAGTGCACGAACCTCGTCGACAAATGCAAATGGGGTCCTCTTAAAAGAAAACCTATTTTCCACCGTGAGACCGTACATTTTATGAGCCTGAAACTCTAGTTAAAGGTATTTAAATCGATTTTTGTTAGTTGCCAAGGGTTTGCCTCTATGACCCACGTTAGTGCAGCTGCCTTATGGTGCTTATGGTTATTCGTGCAGCCATCAAATATTACTTTCCTTTCGTTTCGCTAACCCCACTCGAGGGGATCTGCTGCACTTCCCGATTTTCATTGGTGCAAATATTTGCACAGCAGCTCGTCGGCTCAAAGTTCAACATCAAAAGCAATTAAGACGCGTGCTGGCAGCTAAACACACTGAACACGATCACTGCAATACCCGGTCTTGAGCTCCCCAAAGGTGCGCGCTGATGTTAGCCACCTGTGCGACGGCAACTGGCGCCTCTTGAAATTCCCTAATCGACATGTTTCGATCTCAAACGACTTGGTTGGCCGCGGAGGCATCACCATCAGCAGTGCACAGAAAGAAAATATGATCTTCAAATGTGAAGGAAGATTGGGAATTTTTAGGTCTGATTTATAAGGTTTATTCGATATTTATTATTTGAAATTTCAGCATCTAAGATATTCAATGAATTGTTTTTCCCTTTAAAACAGACTGGAACTATGAGAGTTTGTCTAAGTCTTGATTTCTTGCGATGTTTTAGTATTTTAAAATATTTCGAACAAGTTCAACAATGATAGATTATGAGTTATTTACATTCTTCCAATTTTGGATATTGTAGATTTAGGTATTATGCATTAATTACTGAGTTTCCTTGGGTACTTACTTGGGTACTTGCCTTGCTAAAAAGTGTATATAAAATCCCCAGAATATCGGGGAAATTTCTCCCAGTGCTGCAGTCGTGTTGCAGCTATCGTGAAGTGAAAAATTTTCTCTAATCTGCGCTGATGGCACGCATTTGTAACCCCCCGCCAAACGATGTCGGCAGTCTGGGGCCGGGTACTTTGATTTTGACTGACAAGTGCCGCCTGCCTGCCTGCTGCTGCTGCTGCGACTGTTGCTGCTGTGGCTGCTGCAACTCTTGCTGTTGTTGACATGCGCAGCTGCATGCGCTTTCATGTGCACTCAGCTCCTTTATTGGAGAAAATTATTTCAGACCTCGGTCAGAGCTCCGTAACGAGCCAAAGCTAATTAACCCACGACAGACCCAAACGGCAGGCACACGGGGCGCATCTTAATTGTCAATAAAACGTTTTAGATTTCTTTATTTTAATGCTTGCAATACTAAAAAAATTAATGCAAAACTTAACCGCAGATGGGATGTGTGTTTGTTTGTGTTTTTGTAAGGCTTTCGCCTCATCAGGAGTGTGTGTGTGTGTGTGCATAAATAATAACTAACAAAGATTTAACTAAGATTTCAAAGTGTGGCTTAGCCTAGGCTTGGATATAAACAAGGAGCGCTCTCTATGTACATAAACTACAATATTTAGTTCAATAAATTAGCAGAAATACTCGTATTGCAAAGTGTACACAGTTTATAACAAATCGTTAAAACGTTACATAACCCAAACACCATTGAAGATATTTTTGCGTAATCTAAATCTATTGTCCATTAAAAACTATCACAAAATAATTGGCAGTTGAATTAACCATTAACTACAGCTGTGTTTATTTATTAATAAGCTTAGCCTAGTCCATACACTAGTTGGGGGAATGTGTGTTGTGTTGTTATCTTTATCTTTAATAATGGCGCATTCGCCTTGGTTTATCAAATACAAAAATACAAAAATAATGGCAAGTGCAAGTTGAGTTGCTGCTGAACATTGGAGCTGGGAGAGCTTCGACCTAAGAAATACACTAATAGAGTAATGCTGGTGCCCCGTCTGAATGCCCTCGAAGTTGGCTAACTGACACTCGGCCCAAGAGATCAGAGAGATCCTTGAAGGAGAAAGGAGCGGGGATTTGCTGTAGGATTTTAGCTCCGAATCGGTGCCTCGGGTCAGTGTGTTCCTCCCTCAAATATATTTGGCATTCCCCTTGCTGGCTTTTTTTTTTGTATTTCATTTATTTGTAGTAAAAACCTATCATTATTTACGCGTATATATACATTAACACTAGCAAACAAATTTACGCTAATTTGGGCAGAGCAACTAAGAAAACAAATACTTTCAATTTACAGGAAACACTGTGAAGGACTGTGAAGAACTGCGGGTGATTAGGAGGATTCGGGGGACTCCCGGAGAGTCCGGTTCTGGGCATTGGATCGGATTATGTTCGGGTTCCGTTTAGCAGGGAAGCGTTTGGCCTCATTTTGATATCACCACTCGTGGAATTGCTTCGTTAGCTTCATTACACTTCTATTTCTACACGCCTAGCATACTATTTTAGTTTAACTTTAGTAGCATAATTAAAATCTTCAGAATTTGGCACATTTAAATTTAATTAGTTTGTGTAAATGTACATTAGGTTCAGTATTGCATTTGGAAGTGCTTCGGGCTTAGGAATCGCACAGAGAGCTGAAGTAGGAATTCATCAATGACGTAAATTCGAGTCGGGAGTATTTGGGCGATTAAAGTATTTAACAGTTTAACAGTTTAGGTAGTTACAGTAGGACATCATCTTCGATTCGATTTGTGTGTGTGTATTTTGTGAGTAAGGAACAAGAAATATAGTAGTTTAGCCGGGGGAATCGCACTCCCCTCGCCCTGGACACTACCGATTGCTGAGCAGTCCGTTGGCCGGTGGCAGTACTCCGGGCGGCGTGTTGGGATTGCTGATCATCACGGGCAACGAGGGCTGCACCACTCCTCCGCCGCCCAGTTGTCGCGGATTGAGGGAAGCTGCCGCTGCTGCTGCCGCCGCTGCTGCGGCTGCTGCTGCTGCCGAGGACGAGGAGGAGGAGCCACTGGATCGCTGATGCTTGCCGGAGCTGCCTTTGATCAGGTTGCCATTGTTCTTCTGGGTCATGTGCGTCTGGTAGTGCTTGGCCAGGTGGGCCTTCTGCCGGAAGCTCTTGCCGCACAGGGAGCAGGCGAAGGGCTTCTCGCCCGTATGCGTCCGTATGTGCACGTTCACCGAGTACTTGTCCTTGAATCCCTTCGAGCAGATGGAGCAGTAGTGCAGCGAGCGCTCCTTCCGCTGCCCGCTCCCACCAGAGGAGGAGGACGAACTGCCCCCGGAGTTGGCCGGCGGACTGTTGCTGCTGCTGCTGGCACTGCCGCTGGAGGAGGAGCTGCCGGTGCTCCCAGTGGCTCCGATAACCGGTCCCAAGGGATTGGCACTGTTCGCACTGCTGTTGTTGTTGGCCACACTGGGGTTGTTGTTGTTGTTGTTGCCGCTGCTGCTCCGCTTGTACTGCTTCTTGGGCTTGCTGACTCCTCCGCCGCTGCCACCGGACTTGGACACCCCCACGGATGAGGAGGGCGAGGTGGAAGTGCTGACCTCCGGTTTTAGGGGCTGAGGCGGCTGCAGCTGCCCCGTAACGCTGGCCGCCGGATTGGGGGAGATATGCATCAGCACATCGCCGGCGGATGGACCGTAGTCCCCGGGAGTGGGCGTGCTGCAGAATTGCTGCACCTCGTTGGCGATGCGCTTGATCTTCTCGAAATCATCGCTGAAGGCATTCTCCAGCGACAGGAACATGTCATCCACCAGAATGTTGGCACTGCCATTGTGCTGCTGCTGCTGCTGCTGTTGCTGCTGCTGCTGCTGGGAGCTGAGGTGGAGGCCCTGGGCCTCGTCGAAGATCTGGGCGGCACTCAGGGTGGAGTCGGCGAAGCCGAGGGCAGCAGCTTCGTCGGCGAAGAGCAGGCGACGCATGTCCTCGTCCTTCACCACGGGCATGGACAACCCATTCTGCATGTGCAGTCCCTTGGCGTAGCCCTTGCCCTGCAGCGCACTCCGCAGCAGGGACTCCGCTGTGCTCTGATCCGTGTCCGTGTTGTGATCCGCCATGTGCCAGTCGTTGTTGTTGTTCTGGAACTGGGCCAGCTGTTGCCCCAGATCGTTGCCACCCGCCAGCGAGATGGCCGTGACCAGCGAGGGCAGAGCCTGTGGCGTCTGCTGTCCCTGGTTCTGGCTCTGGTTGAGGCCACTGCCATCCGCTCCACTGCCGATCACATCCTTGCCGTCCGTGCTGAAGCCACTGTCGTCGTAGGGATACTCCGACTTGATGTAGCCCGGAAAGCTGCTCAGCAGGCTGTCCAGGTCCAGTGAGCTGGGCAGCTGCTCCGCCTCGGAGCGCTTCAGCCAGGGCTCGCCGCCGTTTAATACTGTCAGGGTGTAGATCTGCCCGTCGGTGGTGTCCAGGCTGCTAATGGTATCGCTGCTGCTGCCCGCTCCGCTCGAGGCGCCCGAGGAGCTGTTCGCATTCGGCTGCTGCTGCTGCAACTGCGGGTGTTGCTGCAGCTGTTGCTGTTGCTGCTGATGTTGCTGTTGCTGGAGGTGGGACTGCGGCGAGGTGGGGCTGGGCTGGTTGGTGCTGGTGGATCCGCCATTGCTGGCGCTGGCGGTGACGGGCTGCTGCTGCCAGCAGTAGCGGTCAAGGTCCTCGAAGATTGAGCTGGAGTCGAGGCGGCTGCTGTCCTTGTCCTGGTGCCAGAACTGGAATGGGAAAGCAATGGGGAATGGTTGTGTTAGAATGTGAATTTTGATAAAGTTTCCTTATGATTTTGCCTATAAAAGATATCCAAATTAAGCATTTAAGTCCGGTGCTCACCTCGTAGCCCTGTAACGTGGGATCGCCGTTGTTGCTGCTGCCGTTGCGGTTGCCCACGGGCACCACGACACCGCCACCATTTGCTCCGACGCCAGCTCCCCCTCCCCCGTCGTGGATCATGCTGCTGGTGGTTCTCGCACCGCCGCCGGCGCAGAGGGACAGCGGATTGCCTGACTGGTGCACCACCTGAACATGATTGCTGTTGTGGCTGTTGTGACTGTTTGGCGCCTGCTGGTGGTTCTGATGGTTCTGATGGTTCTGATGGCTCTGATGGCTCTGGTGGTGCTGGTGCTGCTGCTGGTGCAGTGCTACGCCCAGGGATTCCACACCCACGCCCACTCCTATGCCAATGCCCATGTCCGGGCCGGTAACAAAATCAAAAAAGTCCGCCTTCGAGAGATCCTCGGCACGAAAGGACTCGCTGATGTCCATGCCAGCCGATGCGGACATATCCTCGGTGCCAATCATTTGCTGAGCCTGAAGCGCCAGAGTAGCGCCTTAATAAACCAGGTACTGGTTGAATCGGAAGAGTTAATAATCTGCAAAGAAATCAAAAGGTAGGGGATTAGTTGGGAAGAGAAAAGGTGAATTTATCTACTAGTTAATTTTACATTTTATATCATAAAATCAACATATAAATCTTAGTTTCCAGGTGCTTTAGACTTCTTTTAAAATAGATTTAACCCTCGAAAGCAATGCTCTAATTTCCCTTTCCGTTTCCCTTTCGATTTCTCAATTTCTCCACACACTCGCGCGCTCTCCATTAAAAGTCACACCAACTGATTAAAGCCACTTGTCAGTTGGCCACTTAAGTCAATCAGTCATTCGCATTCGCATTCGGATTCGAATGCGGCTCATTCTAGCCACATGGACCGAGCCTGCATTCCGGCCATACTTGCATTTTAATTTGAGGCAGCCACATCAGCCGGCCGGCCGGCTATCTGCAAATAAATAAATCAAACTGACAGAAGGGTGACAAAGTGTAAACACATTTGGCGTGCTCGACTCGTAAATCTCGCGGACTTTGGCTAATGCCAAACTCAGCCTCAACCTGTCGCAGCGACAGTTTTTTCTTCTATTTGTATTTGGCCAGCAAGCACTTTTTGTCTTGGCTTGTTTCATTTGCATAGATTCGGCAAGTGCCCGGCATTTAGAATAGTTGCGAAAAAGCAAATAAAAAGTGTGTGGCTACTGTAAAGCCCATATTGAGTACACAAAGTATATGAGGTTGCACTTGAAAAAAAAGAGAAGAAACTAAAGAACATTAGAATAAAGGGAAGGATAGTTAAGTGTGATATTACCATAAATAATTAGCCTTTTTTAATAGCATTTGTATGATGGCTGGAGTGGAGTATTTTGTAAGAACTTGGAGCCATTTTGGCACAGTGTAAGACTTGTACCCCCGAGGTGATCGAACTGACAGGCCCCAACTGCCATTTCAGTTAGCGTATCGGTATCGGGGCACTGGTATCGCCAACGTACCCCCGAGTCGTGTTCTGGCGAATGTGCCAAATGTTCAAATTGTCAAATTGATTCTACTCCTTTTTGCTCCCCCGACACTGACACCGACATCGAAACCGACTCCGACCCAAGCCGGAGTACGTAGTATACGTAGCATGAAAAATGGACCTTACGTGGCGTGGCAGCGTGAGAACCACAAACAGAAATGACTTAACAAATTTGCATTGCTCAGTGGCGAAGCCGGGGCTTGCATACTTTAGATAAGGGCAAAGCGTAGAGAAAATGCCGCTGCTGGAAAATATTTCAGATGCTGCTGCTGCTTGCTGGTGCTGCTGCTGCTAGAAGCTCTTAAGTGCGGCGGTATCTGTGGGGGAAATCTAGCTGGCTGGGGCTCTGGAAATAAAAGAAATAGCTCTGACGGAGGCAGCCTCAACACCTGATCAAAAGGAGGAAAAAAAGGCAACAGCAAGTGCAGACCAGTTAAACTTTTTAAAGGTGAGCTCGTTTCCAGATCGCAGCCTGCAGTTGGCAGCAGTCTTTGGCCTGGCTTTTATCGCTCCTCCATCGCCTTGGAAATTTCTCCCAAAAAAAAGAGAAGAGAAAAACTCTGCGAAACTCTGCGTAATCGGTTGTGGTCATTTGCCTGCCGTCTGGAAAGCCTAGTAGTTTATTTAATAATCATGTTTAAAATGCAGAAATTACTTTATATATACTTTATGGCCAGCAGCGGGGAAAAGCGCCGCGGCGCCGACAGAACGGAGCAAAAAAATACAAAACATGAAATAATAAGCCTTTGTTTGAGCATTTTGGCGCTCAAATATTGACTAATTTGAGCACGATTATTGTGATTTGGATGCGGGGCCGACGAGTCGGGAAAGAAAGTTGGCCAGCGGAGAGACGTGCTCATATAACTGGCGGCCAGCCAATCATGGACGTGCAGCTCTGGCGGTGGCTGTGGATGTGGCTCCATGCACATGCATCTTTCCATCTTCGGGGCCGCAATGAAGATGCATGCGAATTCGAATACGAATGGCAGTACTAGCTGCATTTTATTCCCCCTGTGCAGGATGCTGGATGCTGCATGGTAATCGCAATCGTAATCGTAGAAATTGTTAGCGCATTTTGGCCAATGCAAACAGCCCCGAGGCGGCATCATTTAAAAAACATGATAGCATGATGGGTTTTATGTTGCGGCCTCCTCGATTATGGGCCATAAATAATAGCGTTCCAATAATTCGAATGTTTTTAATTAAGCTCGATCTTTGGCATATTTATTTACACAGTTTGTGCCAGCCGACAGGCAGCAATGATTTATTCCCATATGCAAATTGCGGCAGACAAAGGAAAATGGTTAGGAAATATGTGGAAAAATGTGGCAATTTTCGGCACAATTTCTTTGGTCTGGCCACGAGCATCAACGTTTTAGTAGCGGGCGTCAAATGCAAAAATAATACATAGAAAATGGGGAAAATATTCGCTGGAAACTGTAGTCAAAGTAGTCAAAGAGGCAGTCGTCGTCTGAGATTAGTTTATGTGCAGGAATTTTTATATTGCGGTTACACAATTTTCTCCAACTTCACCCCCCAATCCTCTTGCGGCTGGCAAATCAATGAAAATCACACGCTTTGGCTTCTTCTTTTTCAACTCTTTGCTTGTCGCTTTGCTTGCACGATTTTCCACGCATTTTTAACCCAAATACCGCGCTAAACGATTTTTTAATGTCTTCACTAACAAGTTTCAATTACCAATCATCAAATGCGTGCGCATAAAAACAAGAAACCAGTTGCACTTAGCCCACACCGCGGAGTTATATGTTTATAGGAGTATATATATGGCGATTTATAAGCACCCCCTCTATCGCGGACTCAATCAATTAAAATAATTCCCCCGATTGCGGCGAGATTTCATAAAAGAAGACTGCGGTGCCTAAGGAAGACAATGAGGCTGCGGGGAAAAACCGGTAAGGTAAACTGAGCCAAGTCTCGAGTTGATTCACGTACCGCAATCGAATTGCACTTCGATTGGCCAAAATGGAGCCATCAGTGGTGGAAAGCGGCGACTCTTCGGCTCGTAATCACATTTATTGAGATAAACGATGGGGCGTTCCGTTTGGCTTCGTTCCGCGTTGCGTATACGCAGTGTGTGCGTGCACACACAATGTGATAATTGTCCACGAAAATGGGTTAATCATGTCCGCGGATGGGGCAAACCAGTTGCAGCATACTTTCGGGGGGCCAGAGGCAATCTCATGTACTTGGTTCCGATATTAATAGCAGTACGCCCCCCGCCCGTCTGCATAATCAAATTGTGAAAATTTTCACCAACGCATAAATTACGAAAGCCATTCGCCAAAGCGCTCATGAAACGCATCAGAAACGCACGGAAGCATGGCTATTGCCGCAGCCAGTTACCAGTTGCCTCAACTTCCTTGCCTGCCGATCTGCAAATTGTCATCGTTAGCGCAGTGCCACGAGGCAGTCGATCATTTCTCGGCCAAAACTAGATAATTATCGCCCACCAGTTGAGAGAGACAGCAAGTTAACCGGATGCTGACCAATTGACCAATAGCTCAGCGGCTGATAAGACATGTAGCAGTTGCAGTTTCAGTTGCAGTTGCAGTTGCCAATTGCAGCTGCTGAGATGCCGCTAGTGGTCCACAGATCATGGCTCAATTGCATGCAAATGCATAATTGAATCGAATTGAATCCTCCCGGTGGCAGCAACTTTCGAACCGAACCCGAATGCGAGTCTGGGTCCGCGGCAGAGTCCGAGCCCCGCCTAATGAAGTAATCAACGGCCGGCATCTCCGGCTCTTTGCTGCCATTGTCAATCAAAAGTCGCGTTTTTATTGCGCCTGCCTTACAAACCAAATCGCATCAAGATGTATTAATCATTTTGGCCGCAGTCTGCGTTGGCGGCATCAGCAGCAGCAGCAGAGGCAGCCGACAACAGTTAGCAACAACAGCAACTTGTTACACGGAAAGGAAATGGCTTTTTCAGTCATATATTTCCTTAAGAAGAATATGAAAAATAAACTTTAAGATATTAGGAAGATGTACCATGACATTTTATTGCTGATGAACTACTAATTATTATTTTATATCACAAAACTCCCTGTAAAACAGGTCTTAGTTGTTGTCACTCTTTTCCTATTCCTCTTAAATTTGAAACCTCCTTAATTTTCTCAAAGTGTAGCGAAGCAACAAGCAACCGGCAATGCCATTGCTTTATCAGCTGGCGCAGATCTCTTTGGCACAGCCAGGCGTATAAGCAGAAATAAAAAAACAACGCCAAATAACTACAGGCGAGACGGGCATGATTAAAATGCGCAAAAATGGCAAACTCCAAATGGGCGCTGCTCAGCTGCGGCAGCAACAGCTACAACATCGGCAACTACAACAACGGCGTGTGATGTACACGCGGCGCATTTCAATTCCATTTGATTAATGACAAAGCCGTAAAAGCAACTGCAACTAGCAGGATGGGGGCAAGCAGCTAACGAAGATGTTGCTGATTGGCTCAGTCTTCCGTTGCCGGTGTGCCAGTGCCAGTGCCTGTGCCTGTGCCTGTGCCATTCCTGTTGTCAACTGTCGGATGCTGCCGCACAGATCTTTCCTTTATGCCCCACCATAAACTTTATGCGAACATTAGGCCAAGCGACAGCTCATAAAGCAATCAGAGCCCGGGCATCAATAGGGTTGCGAAATCACATGGCAAATATGCAAATATTTCCTTAAATGCTAATGGACAAGTGCAATTGCAATTGCAGTTGCAGTTGGAAAAGAAAGTGTTGCCACCCACGCTGGCAATCTGCATAAATGCTGCCCCGCGAATAAGGCCAAGTGCCTAACGGCCTTGTATTTGTGCAGAGAAAGAAAAGGCTCTAAGGAATTTCAGCCTAGAAGTTATGACACATTTTGGTATATTTTCCTTAAATTGGCTATATATTTTCAATAGGAAAATGATTTCTCTTAGAAGGATAGGAATTTTCATACATCTGAGCTCTATTTTTCTATGTGTGGGCGCTGCTCCTGCCACTGCTGCTCCCGCTGATGATGTTGCTGTCGTGCCAAGGCAACATGGCACAATAAATTTCAAATTTGCTATGAAACTTGTATCAGAACATGTCCATCTTGGCGGCCCACACTCTCCGCAGCCAGCCAGCCAGTCAACCAGCCTCCCGCTGCTGCTGCTGCTGTTTTTGGGTGAAAATTTTCGTGTGCCCGCCCGCGACTTTCACAGCGGCAACTGCAACTGCCACAACTGGGACTTCATCAGTGTGGCAGCCACATCTACTTGCTGGCCATATAACTAGCTCGTCATATGATCGCTTTTTGGCCGCCGTGATTAATGCCTTAATTAGTACGCCGCTCAATCAATTTCGGCCAGTTAGCCAGAACCTATCGAACCGAGCAGCTTTTGGCCCAAACCAGACCAGCCCAACCCAGCCCAGAAAATATGATTGGCAATTGTTTGGCAGCGGCAAACGGCGGGGTCATTTATCAAAATCAATACGGGAACGGAACGGTATCTCAATGCCGATGCGGAGTAATAACAAGGCTAAATGCCGAGCAGAGCTGCCAGCCCCCCGAGTCACAAAATTTGCATTTTAACAAGTTAATTTTTTCAGCTGCTCGCTGCTGGTTCTAAGTCATTGCAAAACGGTAGCGCACGAATTTTGGCAGCCTTTACTTTCAGTTGCATTTTCTGACTGGCGACATAATAATGACAAGACTGAAACCCAACAAAAAAAAATCTAACTAAATCGGGGAAACAACAGCAATAAAAGCAGCAAGCGTGACATGTTAATTGAGTTTATTTTCCTGAATTTTGATTATGTTCGCTGGGTGGGCGTTTACCCAAAAATTTTGACAGCCAACTCCCGAGACAACTCAGCAACTTAATTCGCCGCTTTCAAATTGGATTGATATGAAAATATATAGAAATTAAGGTATTAAAGCGCTTTTAGGTGGAGAGAGAGACGCCTCTGCCAGAAATCATGATAACTTTATTGATTTTGGCAAACGAGCGAAGCGGAGAACGCGAAGCCGCGCCGAAGACATTGAAACCAAATCGTGAGCTTCGGGCTAACAATCAAATCGGCTAAGAAACCAACAATTGCGGCGGGCTTAAGACTGTGTCTCAGTCTGTGACGTGATCGCTGCAGGCGCCACTTGGCAGCCAAACAAAGGGGATCGGGCCGGGATCGGGGCTGGGGCCAGGACCGGCCAGAAATTCTGGCTAATCAGCACAGACAAAGGGTGACGTGACGCTCCCATGTATTTAGTTTGAAGGCTGCTCTCCGGCTGCCATTCATTAGTGCCATTTAGCCGGTCATGCTGTAGGTGTGTGCCGCCGAGTCGGACGGAGGCCCACAGTCCGAGTAGCAGGCAGTGCCGATGCGAGTGCCTAGCAATTTGTTTGGCTGTCATGTCAGAGTGCAATGAAAATATTTTCACTTGCCCGTCAAACGACACAGCACTTGACATGAGACAGCGAACATTCAGTCAAACATTCCGCAATGCCACCCAAAAGGCATCTTCATAAATATTTTCCTGCAACGGCAATGGTAACAGCAACGGCAGCGGCATCAACACTCCCACATCCCAAAATGCCTTCAACAAACATCGTGTGCTGTCTGGGGGCTCCTTGAAGTTTCTTTTTGCCTCGATCAAAATGATTTTTCCTGCACAGAACCAAAAGCGAGGGCTACATGGGGTCTAACTAGTTGGATAAAAACATACTCTCCAAATTATACTAAATTGTTATGAATATATATTTAATTCCTAACCACCACATCAACGTCTAAGAACTTGAATTCCAATTACTTTCTTAGGACTTTTCTCTCTGTGCATGATTCCTTTTCCCCTCCGTGGCGTCTTTTTCATCATCATCATTAAATTCGTCAAGATGCAAATTTCCAGGCCGTTGTTGTTTGCCAGTCGTGCTCATCTTCCTGCTGGCGGTGTGTGCCACATGCGGGGTGGTGGGAGGTGTGTGGGGTGCTGGGGTGTGGGTGTGGGTGGGATGAAGGGTGGGAGTGGATCAGGCATCAGTCTGGCATTTCTCGGCACTGACATTATTTGCCGCTTTGACTTCGTCTCGGGCTAAGCACAATTTATAGTTATGGCCCGGCTCTTAGGGCCACCTGTGGGCGTTCCTCCGGCTCTGCCATATATGAAAATCCGATCTCATATAAACACGGCGGACATGTAGATACTGGCGTCTATATATATAACTCATGGCAGAACGAGGTACATAAATTGCTCGTGACTGCAATTAGACAATTGTCGCCGTCATCCGAACTCACTCAGCTCTGATCTGCTCAGAAGCTAATGAATTTTTATTTGTATATGTCTTACAAGACAAGAGCAGGGAGCCCCTTCGGTGTGTTGGTGTTGCTCTCGCTGCCGCTGCTGGCTGCGGCTTGTATAAATTACCATAATAACAAATTACGGATCATTAAGATTGTCAGCTACTTCGTTTCAATTAATTAACCATTAATTACAAACCGCCTGAGCTGCAGAATGTGGTAACAGCGCCAACGACAAATGCTGCACATGAGCAACAAAAGAGGCAGCAACGGCAGGAGCAGCAGTTGCAGCAGTGGCAGCACTAGCAGCAACTTGCTGCAGCCTGGGAGCAACCATATTAGCCACGACGACGAACACAAGAAGCCGAAATTAATGCAATAGAAGACAACAGCGGCAAGTGAAGAAAAGCACCGGAGAAATAGAAAAAGCAGCTGTGCGCAAATATGCAAATTTCACAGAGTAAAACAGCAGCAACACACAAGCGACAACAGCAACATCAGCGACATCAGCAGCAAATATGCTAAGAGACTTCACTTTCAATATATAGCAAAGGATGCTTAGCCTGTTGTTGTTTGTCGCTTTTGCCAGTTGCACAAATTGCATTTTACCATATAAAACAATTTCAGCTGCTAGACAAAAGAAACTCAACTCAACTCGTAGCGAACCAAAGCAAACACATTGTCATACTCGGAACACAGACAATGCCCCAAACACAAACAGTGCAGCAACAGCAACAGCAACAGAAACTGCGACAAAAGCACCAAAAACCATACAGATACAAATTGAAAGTGAAACTCCAGGAAAAAATCCAAATGGAAACAAGAAATTTGCATAGAAATGAATTTGCAAGAGTTTGTCGCGTCTGGTAAGTATGGTTATAGCTGGATTATGTTGAATTAGGTGCTTGGGAATGGGAATGGGAATGGGAATGGGAGAGGGAAATCTATGAAAATTATTGGGCTTGCAGGCCAATTAATTCAGGGAAAGATCCCACTGCCTGCGAGTTCTTTTTGAATATTTTCAACACCAAAGTAATATTCACATGCTGTCATTTCTTATATTGAAATCTAATTAATTGTATGGCTTTCTGCTTAATTGGTTAATTTATATTCGCCAAGTCAATTGGCTATTTACTTAAGCCTGTCGCAAACACCTTATAATACCATTCATCATAGCAAACATATCGTTAATTTTATAGATTTATCCATTTGTTTTATTCGATTGGCCCAACACCGTGTAAATCGGCCATAACTCGCCTGCCCCAACTCATTGATTGCATGTTGTTGATCTATAAAGAATATCGGCTTAGTTCTGGCCCTCTCTTTCTTGGCCTTATGACAAGCGGGCCTGGTAGCCAAGTTCGTTGCCTAAGTCTTTTGTATGGCGACTGGGCATGCAAATATTTGCATATAGACTTACACACCCACGGCCCGAGCCGCGCCGAGCCTTGGCAACAATGGGCTGCGAGGTTCCCTAACTTGTTAATATATGTAGCTCCATGCACAGATACGATGCCAAACTTTAAATATATTACACTCTAATGCCTTTTAAGCCGAAACTATAAATTTCTTATCGCCGATCGAAAATCAAGCGTGCTCACCACAAGTCACAGCCGAAAAGCAAAGCCACACCGGGTACCGCGAGTCCGGAGCTGGAGCTGGGGCAGCTGCTGGAAGCTAGCCCGGCACACACCCTAGTTGGCTTACTCGTGCGTCATATTCAAATGCGGCCAGATCCAGCTCCAGCTCCGGCTCCAGGTCGCAGATTGCGTCCGCCAGATAAGCCAACGCCAGCGCCACTGTTTCGATGACTGGGACTACTCCGACTATGGCATTCTTTCAAAGGCCGTTTGCCAGACTCACGCTAACGGATCGCGACCAGGAACCGCAGTGGCCATAAATGGCCAAAATGCATGCGCTGCCTTAAAGAGCCAAATGTGTGGATAATAATTTTGATTTATTGCCACAGCATCGCGGCCAACGAGGCACCACAATCGGCAATCTGGGCTAGATAACTCAACTACGACGGGCCATTGTGGCCATTATCAGGAGAGGCTCAAAACTGGGCTCACCTCGTCTCAAGCTGGCTCAACCTGCCGCCGTTTTTGGCCGCGTTTGGGGCGTGTGCTGCGGTGTGGGGCGTGTGCCTAACATGCTAATGAGCCAACTTTCAGTGGACCAATCGCCGAGCGGCTAGCGTCGGGCTAACAATGCCCACGTTTGCTAACAATATGAATTTTAAGGTCTCCGCTGCCTTTTTTTTTCGTGTCCGAATACCTTTTTGCTGCCGTTTGATTTTGCATAATTTATACATTTTGCGGTAGCTCGCAGTGACCGCAACTCTTTCCCGTTTTGCCTGCATTTTAATTATGAAACCAACTCGTGCCAGACGCCAAATCGAATCGAATCGAATCGATAATTTGCATAAGCAACGCCCAAATTTTGCACAATCAACACAATAATTACAATTGAACTACCGCTGGCCCAAGAAGCTTTCTGCTGCCTGCAAATAATAAAAATATAATAAAAGAAAGTCGTCTCCGTTTGCCTCACTTTCCACCAAAGCGCCCGATAAACCGCTCGGCTTTCGTGTTCGCTTATCGCCAGCAGCTGCTTCAGAGCCATTCATCTTGCCGGATCGCAGCCAAATGAATCTGCAAATAAAGTTGTTGCCCCGGTGATCTGTCAGTGGTTCAGTGATTTAAATTTCCCCGCACTCCAAATTGAAGCTGACATTTATGCTTGCGCTCCATTTCGCAGATTTGTCGGGCCATTCGATCCCCTCCGGATCTCCGATCTGGCGATTCTGTGATTCCGGCTGCCTGCCAGGCTAATTGCCCAGAATGCTGGGATGCCTCCTCTAACGGGAGTGCGCCTCAAATGCATCTTCCACTGGCCAGGCGATCTTGCATGCAAATTGAGCTGTTCGGGGATTTGTAGATGCAGTTGTACGCACAATTAGTGTTCGTCGTTTGCCCGGGACAACACTCAATGGCAATTAGGGTCGAGCAGACAGGCCGGCTGCTCTGCTTCTGCACAGGAAGAAAATATAGCTAAGGGGGGACTTCTATTTAATTGCCTGTATCTCGAGAGATCACAAGGATTTTAATGATTTTATATACAAATTACTGATATTATACAAAGAAAACTAGTGAAACAACGTATATTGTAGTGATATTAAAATTTAAATACCTACAAATAAAGCCATTAAAAAGTTTGTTTTTTTTTTGTGTACAAACTCATTGCGAAATGGCAGTGTTGTCTGTGTGACAAGTGTGCGCGTTGTTGGACAGGCGACAGGGGCACGCAAATTGTAATTTATGTGACAAATTTTTATGTACCTCTAGCGAAAATTTATCGGACGCCATTCGCCGAGAAGCCTCGACGAGGCAGGCACCTGCAGTTTATGATGAGCCACTAAAGGCTCCTCGTGTTGGTCGTAAAACCAAAATAAGAATCGTTTCGGAAGTAAAATGAATCGATGGAGATGTGGTTCTTATCTGGCCCCCATCTGTCTCGGAGGTAAAATTTAATGGCTAGTTAGATTCTGCTTTGGTTGTTGATTTGGTTCAGGGGAGTTTATAAAATATTAATATGCTGTATAAGAGTATAGATATCTGATTTATATTTCATTTTTCATTCGGTTTTCCTATTATAAAGTTTATTAGGAAAATCAATTAATTATTGATAAGCAATTATGTTCAAGAATTATAAATGTGTTCTAAGAATATGGAGTATCCACAAACTGGTGCTGATTAAAGCTAAGAGGATTGCCCTTTAAGCTTTGATAAACTGATTTCTACAGCTTCTCAGCAGGCTGCTTGCCCTATTCCCAAAGATTCTGTTCTTCTTGGAATCAAACACCTTCGATTGCACTCGAGAACGACCGAAAGATGGACCAGCACTTGAGGCTGGCATCATCATCATCATCATCGATGAGCCACAGATTCCAATCCATTCCGTTCCGTGCCATTCATGCCGGAAGCGCTTCATTCACAACGTGTTGACTCTAAACAGGTGTACGCAGACCATAAGCCAAGTCACATTCGACTATCATTTATCACTTGAGCCGCGGCTGCGACTTAAGCCAAATCTACGAGTATTTAAGCTGGCAAAGTGTTCGAAGCGTCTTTGTCCGGCTATTTGTCAATGATGCAAGCTTATGGCTTCGACTTCGGCCGATAGAATTTCCCAAGCGAACCCATTCATTAATTTCATTAATTTGTGTCCGTCGCAGCGGGACGGCTGACGGCTACCCAATAGAAATCGATATAAATATTTGAAATTTCGAGCTTAAGACAAAGGCAACAAAACGAATTAGACGCATTTAAATACACCGATCGAAATCGATTTGCATTTAAAATCGAATCAGAGATTTCTAATTTCTGGCTACCACCGCCGGCCACGACAATAAAACGCCCACGCTTGGGCAATAGATGCGAACCAGTTTATAGAGCTGGCTCATCAGTCATTTTGATTGCCACAAATAACCGGAGCTGGGCAGCCTTTTATTTGCCTTGGCCATTGATGTCAAATAAATCGATCTCGATCTCGGCCGAATGCCTTTTTAAATTCCCCAACTTACATTTTTGTTTTGGCTGCTACTGGGACTAAAACCCCAAGTATTTAGCTGGCTGTTGGTCCAGTTTACGGCACTGACTCTGACATATTGCCGCACGATATCGGTGAAACAATAAAAACATCCAGAATCATGCATAGCATTAAGCTAGAGCGAGACTAGCAAAAGGTCAAGTCGGAGAACTCGTTTTGCCAAAAAACACAAAAACCTCACTGAGGCACCGCGTCGCTAGGAACGAAAATAAAATAAATGGCTTCAATATCGAATTAATAAAATTCAAATTATTAAAATACTGAAATTTGGACGTTGGCCACTGGCCATTTCCTGTTCGGCCCGAACTGAACTCAGAGCCAAAGCAAAACAAAACCAAACATGACCAGGAAAAAACCAAACAAATTCCCGAGATATGTGACCCAATTTGTTGAAAGGAGGGAAAATGAAATAAATAAAATTCATTTGTCGGCCAAATGTAATTTATTGCATGTTTTGCTCATTAAATTGATTTTTCTCCTTTGATTTTGAGTGCCAGTGTCATTGTCAGAGGCTGAGGTAGAGAAACCGAAACCGAAGCCAAGGAGCTCCGAGAGGAGCACGAATGTTTGTTTGCCGCTGCACTTTTCAGCACGCTCGAGTTTCATAAAAAATGCCAATTAAGCGTGAATATAAGTGCCAGATAATTTTTCAGACAGCGGCCAATGTAACCCAAATTGTCAAAAAACGCGAAAGACTTACAACAAAGCCAAAACAAGCAACAGGAGCCGAAGGTAAAAAGTAAAACTCATTTTTCAGGGGTAAAGTTCTCTACCAAAAAGGAGTCGTTGTCTGGCTGCAGTCTGTAGAATTCCAAACTTAAATGGGATTAAATGCTCCTGAGCTTGTGTTTAATAAATTGTTATTATAACAGAGACCAGAGAGGTTAAGAGGATTATCAGAAATTACTTTTCAATTTAATGGATTGCTGATGACTTGTAAATTTAATTCAGTAATTGATCATTTTGGGTTCTGCACAGCATTCAGACTGAAGAGTTACATGTGTTTTATTGGAACTCAGTGCATCTTCCTCATAATCACTCAAGACAACCCAATTTTTGTGTGGCTTTCTCGACTGTGCAACAAATTGTCAATAGCTATGGATTTGAAGAGATCTGGCTGACAGACGATGACTTCAAAGCCCAGCCGCTGACCCCATAATAAGCCAGGCTCATCGCGGCTCAGGTGTGGGGCTCATCTGCCTTCAGGGAGGGCATTCGAGATTCGCCTCAAGATCCCAGCCAGGCAGCCTTAAAAAATATTTACAGCACTCAAGTGCAATTCAAGTGCTGGGCCCAGCCGAGCGATATGCCCATCCACAACCACATCGAGTCCGAGTTGAAATCGGAATCGCAGGCAGACAGGCAAAAAAAAAAATAAGAAAAGACCCCCGAAAAAGCAAAACCCAGGCTAAAGAATAACGAGCCAAAGTGTTTCTTTTTTGAGTCGAGTTTCGAGCATTTTTCATTTCGAAACGACAGGCGAACTGATGTTGACGTCCACGTCTGTATCCCAGTCGCAGCACGGAATTTGTGGCATCGTTTTCGGTTTCGTTTACGATTCCGGCCAAGAGTCTCGGCGGCATTCGTACTTTGACTAGTACGCGGGCAATGACAATGACAAGCGGCCAAGACAATGCCGCTCTGGCCCATAAAATGGCCAAATGTCATCGGGGATCCGACCGGATCGCTGCTCGCTCGGATCGGATCGGATTGGATCGGTTGGATCGGTTGGATCTTCGCTGTTATCGCGCGGGGCCCTGAGAGGCGGCGTTGATTTTGATAAATGTTTAATTAATTTTGTGCCTCGCTCGAACATTAAACCTGGCTATTTTCTGACTTAATGAACAGAAATTAACAACACACTGAGATCACTCTCGGGGGGAGCTCTTGCAGAGCCGAGATCCACGGTCCACGGTCCGCTGTGGACCCGGGATGCGGGGTGGGACAGAAGCCAGCCATGCGGAAGATCTTCAAAGTCTGCGCTTTTTTGGTCAAGTTTCTTCTCGTCTCCGGGTTTTCTCATTTACATTACATTATGCTGGCCCGGCTCCGTATTATGAATGAATGTTTACCTACACACATGTGAAAAATGTTGTAATTAGTTTTTTTCAGTTTTTCCCTCTGCCTCGCAGTGAGTGATTTTCAACAACGACGGCAAATTACAAGTTATTATTAATGTTAACAAGCGAAATCGCTGTGTACTCGTATCTCTTTATATATGTAGATATAGCCGCCTCTCTGTGTATATAGTGAAAACTAATTTAGCAGGGGGTCTTCCCCGTCAATCTCCCCGAAAATCCAAGGCGATGTTAATTCGCCCGAAAAGCGTATGCACGGGCCAAGTACATTAATGACTGTTCTTGATTTATGCGAGGCAATCAGTGGGGAGCAGGCAGCGGGCAGCGGGCAGCAAGTGGCACTGGCAACGTGCAACTGGCAATCGCAAGTGGGTCACATGTCCCGTGGGTATTTGTACCTACAGATGGGCAACACGAGCGCCCCATCGGACACTTAAAGCGGCCGTTAAAAGCAACCTCCCGGTAGCAGGCCACTGACATTACATAGAACTCGAATCAAACACAGAGTTCGTAGCACAATAATTATGCAAAGAGCTGCAGCGAAGAACAAAAAGCTCGTTGCACAAACGACATCGACACGAACTCATAAAATATGCAAAATGTGTGCCAGCCAGCCACACTTGAAGCAATGGTATACCATCTTGAAATCGGAAATCCATTTTAAATTATAAATATTTTGTGATAAAAAGAAACTAAGCTTAATAATGCAGTTTTACGGGACTTTCAGAGAATCCATTCCAGATTGTTTCTTAAAGAATATTATTATTATTATTATTTTAACTTTCTTTATTTTTCCGAGTGCTAAACTCGGCCAGGCACTCGCCACTCGGCAGTCAGCCTGCAACTTGTGTCAATAAAAATCAAGCCAAGCACTGGCACCGCCGAGCAAATGCATCCTCCATGCCGGAGCAGGCTGCACTTGTTCGGCTCATCTGGCCGGCGCAGTGCAGCTGGCACATGTGAGTGTGTCTCGAGTCTAGACAGCAGACAGCCGGAGTCACTTCAGATTGCACATTGCGCTTCCTGACTGCTGGCTGTGCTTGGATTTGGACGTGGTCGTGTGGACGTGGATGTGGATGTGGATGTGGATGTGGATGCAATGAGCCATGGCCAAGAAGGATGAGGTTTTCAGGGGGTCTTTATGGCTCTGCTACGAAGAAACTGAACAATAAAAAAGTCATCTCTAGCCGAGTTGAAAGCTAATCAGAGTTACATTTATTGTAAATCCACTGGGAATCTGCATACTGCTGCTTTATGTACTAGCCTCACAAATTGGCAGCCGCCTCAGGATGGGGAAGCGGCTCAGACGAATTTTACGGGGATCGTAAAGCAGGTGAAGGTGTTTGTGGTTGCATTGCTTAAATTAATGCAGCCCCGGTCAAAGCACTTAAGATGCCTGGCAGCCTGGGAGTTGGGGAAATATTGTTCGGTATTCGTAAAGTTGGCAGTAAATAAATAAATAAGTAAAGCAAACGAACGATCGGAAAACGGGAAAACTGTCAGAGCTCAGAGCTCAGAGCGCGGTGCTGCGAGATCGGAGGAGCTGGGCAAAAGTTCTCAGCACAGACACGGCACACAAATAATTTATGACACATGACGTCGCAGAGTACAGGCAGCCGTGATCGTCGTCGACTGAAGTGTAACTTCCCACTGACCCAATTTACAAGCACTTAATGCCAAAAAGGAGAAGTCGTAGAAGAAATAAACAAAGACGAAAGCCAGGTCGGGGTAATGCATATCAAATAGAGTTCAAGCCGTAAAGGCAGCAACAATACGACAAAAATTATGACCAAAATAGACAGCACCGGCAACAGCCGCAGGAACAACAACAAAGAAATTTAAATTAAAATCAAAAAACTCCCACACATAAAGTCGAGAAAGAAACTCGAGAAAAACAGAAGAAATATAAAAAAAATAACATGAAAATAAAAAATGTAGGTACACACACACACACAGGGCAAAAAAAAGGTCTGTCAAAATTAAATCATTTCGGTGGCAAACAACATAAACCGATGGTTAAAAGTTGATAATGATGATGCTTGGATAACGCTCGTTATTACTGTGGTTGTTGCCTTTTTTTTCGCTGTTGCTACCTTTGTTGCTGTCCAGTGCGTTGGTGGCTGGCACTGACAGCGTAACAAATGCTATTTTGACAAAGTGTCTGACATGAGGAGCGTGGAAGCGCGGACCCAGAAAGAGGAACGAGACAAGGGTAACACAATTATGCGAAAGTGAGAAAAAATGGAGTGCGAAATGTGTGCTGCGTGTCTGGTATATATACTACGTACATATATACTCCTCACACGGTTATATCCGAAGAAATTATGAACATTTCTACCGCCGATAAACACCCGCTAAGGTTAAGCGGACGGGCGACCTAGACAAGCCAAGCACTCGGGTTCGGGACGGCACGGGACGGGACTTGGACCATTCCACTTGACGGCCAAGCTTCCGGTTTCTTTTGGGTGAAATTTTCTATCCGCCTGTGGCAGATTTATGTGAGAAAACAGCAACAACAGCCAGCACACCAGCAGCAGCAGCAACATTTTTCATAGAAAATTATGAACACCAAAACACCGAATACCAAACACGAGACTCCGCTGAAATTTGCATATTCCTCCCTTGTGGCGCTCTAACACATATCCGATGTTGTTGGGCGCCTGACACGGCCAACAGACTTTTAATTATTAATATTAGACATTAGAAAACGAATACCAATGAATAAAATAAACAAAATCAATCAGTCTGTGATTTCACCCGGCACCCCAAACAAATTAACAGCTTTTATTTCACTCATTTGTCACAATGTATTTCCTCCATACTTTTTTCTTTCTTTTGGGCAAACATACAAGATTTGCCGTTAATTGAATAATATTTTGATTTGGCCATGTTAAATGGACAAATGAGTGACTAATTTAACGTCAAGGTAATAGTTAAGTCAACTTAGATTAAGAGAGATTATGTAAGTTGAGTTATAACTTTTACTAGAAGTCTGTGTACAAATATTTCTGGCGAGAACTTTATTCAAATTTCGTCATATTCTCTTGTTTTTTTCTTATAAACTTAGCCACCTTTTGTTGATTCCCATCGCCATTCTGAACGTTTTCGACACTTGATGCTATTCATAGAAGATTTACAGAAGATTGCCGTGTTCTTGAACGGTTTTATCTATTTTTAGTTGCACGCCATAACCACTTCGGCGGTTCATTCATAATTTTAGCCTGAGAGCGTTAACAAGTTCGTTGCCTAAGTCTTTTGTTCCTGCCCGCGTTCGAGTTTCCCAAAGGCAGTGATCAAGAGTTAATACCGAATTGAATGCGAGTGTAGTTAAGTTAAGCTGATCTTCGTCGTGAGTTCGTTGTCTAAGTCTTTTGTTTGCACTGCTGAATGCGACGTTGATTTAAGATTGCCTTTTATTATTTTTATTATCCGTTTTTGTCGTTTTTAATTTAAAGTGGCGACGTTTCACTTTAATAATTTTAATACCTTGAGTTGTTTATTGCCTTCGTTTTAATTAAATGCCATTAAGGTGTTTCTTTTTCCCTGGGCCATGGCGCCAATTGTATTTGGTGTGTGTGTGTGTGTGTGATTTTTTTCTTCATTGGGCCAGCGATCGGATCTCTCTCATAGGCACTTGGGTGAAAAATTGTGTTGCTCCCATTTGGGATCTTATCTGAAATTGATTTCGTTTTAATTTACTGCCTGCGCACACTTAAGCGTGCGTATATGGTCGCTGTTCTCTATTTGCAGGGCCCGCTTGTTATTGATTACATTTTTATACAATTTATACAAATAAAACTGATTAATATTCATTGATGGCTAATTTATGAGCCTTGTATGTGTCAGCGTATCTTTGTGCCTTGGCCGGGTGCCAAAGCTGCGGCTACCGCCAAGTTCGGCTAACTTTCTTCCAGCAACTGGCAAAATTATCAATTATGAAGTCATTATTATTTACAGCAAGCCGAACATGCGGCCAGCTGCTATTGATTAATAGCTTTTCAAGCTTCGGTCTTGTCAAGGGTTCAACTGGTGCTCGCTGTTTTCTATTTTCGCAACCGCAAATTTTTGCACATTTTTCTTTTTTCGATTTGATTTTTTGCACAGAAGGTGTTGCCGGAACATTTTTTCTGCGTTTGCCTTTTTGGGTTTCGCGGCAGTTTCTGCGCAGTTCTAATTAGCTAATTATACGCTAAATTAGTATATAATTATTGCTGGCCAGGCGCTTGACTTGCTCACGCCGAGTGACTAATTTAAGCAGGCCAAAAGTTTAGCGGCGCCTCAGCGCGATTTTGGCACTACCAAATGAGAGTATTCGAATTCGGGAAATAACAATTAAAATACCGTAGAAATGCGCTTTGTTTTCACAATCTGTAATCAATTATACACTTTTCGCCACAAAAGAGACAAACGAATTCTTTATTAATAATTTGCAGAATAGACAAATCCTTTTTTATATTTTATTTTAATTCCGCTTTGTTTCGCGCGTTTTTGGTCATGACAACTGGCTGGGGATTTCTATGGTCTCTGCGTCATGACTTTCCAAATACAAAACGACAGCGATAAAATCCAAATTTATGCCTCCGATAAGGCTGCGTTGTTTTGTCTCTCTCCACAAAGACTCTAATAAAACTATTAAAGCATACAGAAACTAATATATGTGCGTATCTTTCTATATATAAACCAGGGATGTGATTTTAATATATATATTTGCATAAATGTGCGACAGATGAAAAAATGAAGAGAAAAATAAACGAAAAACTTGGACAACGAACCTGCCGACAAAAAAAAAAAATCTTGCACTTACCGGTTTATAATCGGTCAGAGTGGTCGGAAAGTTTATCCAATTTTAACAGCCTAATAAATCCACATAAATATGTACAATAGCTGATTGACGTCTATATCTATATAGTATATGATTCTGTTAGTTTCGCGCTGAGTCTGCTGGGCCGCACACAAAGATTTTCGTTAGTTTTTCCCAGGCCTCAGCCCATTATGAGCATTATTTATGGCCACCGATTGTTGGGCAGTTGAAGGCACTCTCACACACATTTATCATCGCATCGTCTTATCAGACGAAACATAATTCTCGGCCTGCATTCATAAATTTGCCAGCCACTATTTCATTTGCATTTGACGCGAACCTCCGCTTGGGAAATATTCTTGAAAAACTAATTTGGCGGACGGGACCGGGTTAATTAAAAACTGAGCTCCGTATCGCAGTTTCCAGCCGACGACTTCCGCTGGCGGCTTCCGTTTGGTGGGCGACAGGAATCGCGACAACGACCACGACCACGACGACAACAGGCGATCCGATGCGATGGAAGCTCTCGACGCTGGCCGACGGCAAAAATGAACTTATACGGAAGTCGAGGCGAGAAACAGACGAAACCAAACGCTGGGGCAAGCTCGAGTCTCCGCTCACAGCTCCGAAACGCACGCAACGCTCAAACACTTGAAACTGAACTGAACTGAACCAAATCTTGCTCTTGGCCAGCATGTCCAAGAAGTTGCTGGCCAACAGCAGCGTCGACGGCGACGCCGGCGAACGCTGAGAGCGTGACGACAACGCCGGCAGAGCTGGCAGGCATACGAAAAACACTGATCATTTTTCGGGGTTTTCGATTTGTGTTTCTATTAAGAAAACCCATAAATATAAGATGTCGTTACGAGAGGTTTTTACTTCAAATTGATTTTTGGGAAACCCTAAATCTAATACAATACCTTTTCATTTTGCAAAATGGGTACTTTTCCCAGATAAGTATTAGTTTTTTTCTCTAACCTGGTTTTTTTTATAGGTATTTTAAATATTTAGTTTTGGGGCGAAATTAAAAACTTGAGTGAAACTTTTATGTTTTTTCCGTAGTGCATGAGATCGGTTTGTTGTGACCGGAGTCAAGCGGTAAATGATAATAAAAGTGGCTAGCGAAAACCCGAAGACGCTCCGCAGCGTCTTTGTTAAGAGATTGCGGCTCTCTTCGCGCTCCATGGGCGATTCTGATGCTGATTTATGCTCTTAATATATTTGTCAATTATTTTTAGGTTCGCTGCCGCTTAATTCTTTTGTCCTCTGCGAGTTTCTATGGGTGGATGGGATTATTTTTAGAATTTGCATAGCCTATGCCATAGCATTGGGCATTAAACTGTCAGCATTTTGATATCGTTTCGCCCCATAAATTGATCAGTTTACGAGCGTTTCTTCCTCTGTCACAATCAATGGAGAATTTGGCGAAAAGTGTGTATGGGCGCCTGAGACAAAACCCTTTTGACCCCTGTCCGGTAGAATCTGGATTGTGGCCGGGGGAAAGGCCCACGGACACGCCCTGTCTATTGAACTTTTCCCATAAATAATCGAGATGTTTTCTCACAACAATTATGCTGCGGCCCCGGCAGCTGCCTGACCATTGATAGAAACGCAAAACGCTCTCATTGATGCGCGTTCACATCCCTTCGGTCCCCTTGTTTATAATTTATCAAAAGCTTTTAGTCAATGATTTCGAATTTACGATTTCGATTCGCCTCAATGGCCCATTGATCTCAAACTGCGACGGCGACTGTTTCTCTTAAAAGCCTTTCGACTGGCAGCGCGGTCAACTCCCCGTAAACAGTCCATTGAGTGGCGTGCCGCAACGACCTGACCCCCATAAGCGTTTCACTAATTCATGCCACTTATTAGCCACAAGACAGCCGGGGCAGCGGCAGCCGGCCAACTTGCACCTGCCTCTCGGAGCCGTGCTCCATTTAGAGCGTTTCAACGTCAATCAATATGCATTTGAACTCCATCAATCGTTTCTTTCGCTTTTTGTGTGTCTGTGTGGCTGTGGGATTTGGCCCGGCTCTGAGCATTTCTTTTGGCTCTTTCTCTTTCGATACGATTTTATGGCTTAATGCCGTTTTCTGGCCATTGAACACTTAACGCTACATTTCGGGCGGACGGGTGGACGGGGGGGACATTACCCGGGCTATCTGTTTTGCATTTTATGGCGTGCCTCCGCTGGCTTTTCTCACATTCATCCCGCCCAAAATTTCAATTTTGTTCCCATCTGTTTCTGGGGACCAACACTCGTAACATATATTCTGCCTTTTATGAATTCTTAATAATTTCTTTTTATGTTTGATTTGACACCCGGGCAACGATGAGAGTGGTTCCGATATTAACGGTTTTTTAATTACCCCGCTGGCCGAAACAACCGAAACAAGTTCGCTGTCCGAGTCTTTTGTTCTGCGCTCAACTAGCATGACCACGCCAGGCTCCACTCCGCTCCACTCTGGAAAAGTGAAATTGAATTCGTCAACTCGGGTGGTGGGGAAAACAGGGGGAGGGGCGGGCACAACACACGTATAATAATGTAAAAAAGCTAGTAATCAGGGAACAACAAAGATCGGGGGCAGCTCATTAACTTGCCGCTTTCGTCAACTGCCCCGATGCCGAATAGCCGAAAATAGCGCCACGTCATGTGGCAGCAGTCTGCTTGTATTTTCTTTTTCGGATCGCTCGAATTCCTCTCAAGGTGTTGCAGCCACCGGAGCTACCTGTATTCCCTCATCCTTCCCCCCCAACTGCAACTGCAGCAACTGCAGCATGTATCTCGGCGGAGTGGGCGCTTACAATTTCATCTTCTCGCCCCGCTTGACCCATTTTCCCTGTGGAGCTTGCATGTAGTGCCAGTGTGTGTAGGATCGTGGGGCTCCACTGTCCCCTGGTCCCATTGTTAAGTGTAACTATTAGTTTCCTACGTTTCCAGGTCAACGGGGCAATCAATCATATTATATACAGAAGGAAATTTGTATACGTAGTCGGGGGGCAGCCGCCGCCCCTCACCGCACAATTACAAGGAGTGGAATTTGATTTCTTTTCTTCTTATATATATTTTTTTTTGGCACTTTACATGCCCTTGCGGCGGACTTTGTATTGTCAAATGGACAGTCCATGGCGGAAATACCACAAAGGGAATAGTTTCTTGTCAACTATGTCGAATCGGCAAGTTATGAATACGAAAATATATAATACGATTCTATTTTTGGTTGAATTCATGAACTTGTTTAATACAAATTGTTCGAAAGGTCAACATAAATGAATACAATTGGGAGTTACTAAAATTATGGGAAGGTTTATTACAAATATAACTATATTAATGTGAGCTTAATGTGAGCTTAAAAATTTATTATTGATTTTAAAAAACAGTAAGCCTAATAAAATACTTCTTCAAATCACAACTCATGATTCATTAGGTAAATTATCTAAATAAAATCTTGGCTCAAAGATAAACTCACCTAAGATACCCAAACGGAAGTCATAATACCAAAATGGATGATGACTAAAAGCAAACACAACTAGCAAATAATTTAAACCTATGCACAATGCAAATATATTTTCAGAATTCTAGCTGTGTTATTTACTCAGCCAGAGAGTCTTCTGGCTTCCTTGTTTATCTGTTGACTGCTCGTTTGTAACACTTTTGCTATACATTTTTCGAAATTCCTTTCGGCGGGTATTTTCTCCACTTGGCGCTAGATTTCCCAGCATATTTCTAGCAAGAAATCAGCGCAGGAAGCGCATACCATAGCACACCGCATACTGGCCCCCGAGGAAAGAAAGACAAATAGAAATAGTACACAAAAAAAAAGCTGCACATTCACGATGCTGACCGGTGGCGGTGGCTGTTATGAAAATGAGTTTAAGTTTTTGTTTGTTTGTTTTCTAAATGAACTTTTCACCGCTTTTCGTCCCGCCGGCCAAGCTGTGGGATTGGACTCGGATCCGAGCGGATGTCGAGTGTTTAGCGGAAAGTGAAAAGTGCTGCTTAAAATGACTTAGTTTGCAAGTTTCGCCTCGCCGTGCGGAAGTCACTGCGGCGGCGAGTGGCTAACAAGTTGTCTATCATGGAAAAGCAATTTCCATGCCAATGATTTATGAGCCGCTTAACCGGCCCATTACAATCTTATCTCTGGGCTATTATGTACACCGTTTGGGCTGACAAAATATATTGTGCTCGAAATCTAAAGCTGTTGCTGAAGCTGAAGCTGAATCTGAATCTCGAGCTGACGCTGACATGTCGCGCTTATCGCCGCCAAACTATCAACAGACAAAGCCAGACAAAGCCCAAAAGAGCAGGCCGAAGCCCGGGCCAAGACCAAAGCCCAGGCCAAAACAAAAACAAAGCCTTACCCATGGCCCAGAGTGTACACAGTGTGTCTCAATTGTTTGCCACCACGCACGCGCGCAATTACTTAAACATGTCCGAGTTCGCGTCCACGAGTGGAGCCCACATTTGCCAGGTGCACTGCCTGCGCCGCCACACCGTCTCTGTGTGGGTATCCTATGCAAATGCGAACTGCAGCCCCAACTCATTGAATGACCCTCGTTAGGCCCCGGATCCCCAGACACCCTTTCCCCGTTCCCCGATCCCCTTTCACCCACCCCAAATCCCTGCCCGATCTCCCTGCGTCTGTCACGCTTTGTTTGGCCTGTCAAGATGACAAGTGTTTGCTTTGCTTTTGCCAGCTCCTCGACTCCGCCGGTCTCACTCCGATCTCCTCCACTCCGGCGCAGCTGGCGCTCCGGCCATGTAAACTTGACATTTGATAGCATTTTAATTAAAAAGAAGTCGAACGGAGTCGCAGGAAAATTTATGACGGCGCACTAAATCCGAGCATGTGCGTGGTCTGGAAATATTTTTGGAGCGCAACTCCACTCCACCGTACTGCGATCTGTCTATAGATCTCAGAAATTATATCACGCAGCGTCCGTGCGGAGGTGGCCGGCCCAAAGCAGGGATCGCGAGGTGTTGTGGGGCGTTGTCCGTGACCGTGTGGCTAGCCGGTCGAAATGAGGTCGAAATTATTTGCAATTTATTGAAGGCAATCACAATGCCTATGAACTATATTTTCAAGCCATTTCTTGTGGCTGCCTCGCTGCTGCTGCCGATGTTTATTAGTTCTTCGGCTGGCCATTTCATTGGGCCATGAAATCCCTCCCGTCTTCCCGCCTTCTCAACTCCCCTACTCACCTGGCCAAGTTAATTTTTATGTTTACTCTTTATCCGCAAGACATTTGTGCAGATCGTGTTTGGTTCGACAAGAAGTGGCGGGGAGATTGATAGGAATGCAGCTGGATGTTCGCTTGATTGGAATAATGGCCTGGCGTAGAGTTATGTGGCCACATTTATCCGATTTGATGGGCCTTATAAAATATTTTACTGCGAAATGTGTGAAATGATCACCAGCCAGTTATGAGCGGGAGAAGAGTATCCAAGAGTTGGCTCGACACCCGGGCATCCGCCACTCACGATCTCAGATTTCTTCTCCGGTTTCTGTCATTTTTTTGGGCTGCCTTTGTGAATTGAGTTAATTTCGCTACCAAGCGGGTGGTTGATTAAAACGGAAATGTCGTGCGTTTAGCTTAATGATCTCCAACGCCTCGCCTTTAACTCGTTCGCTTTCAAGTGCAAAACAATTTGCATCCCCGGAGGCTGGAAGTCTCCCAAGTCAGTCAATCTGAGAGCCGAAATGCGAAATCCCAAATCCAAAATTCAAACGAGAAGCCTTACCCATATTCTGCCTGAATTTCTTTTGCCTATTTTGAAGAGTACAAAGCGCTTTTCATGCTTTTCATGTTCAGCGTGATCTCCGCTGATCTCTGCGCAGCTCCATCTCCATTTTCATTGCGATTTCTGGCTTTTTAGATGTCTTGTACCCCTTTTTTTGCGCAGGTGTTGGATAGATCTGAAAATAGTGCAAAATCGTGCCTGCGATATTTGTACGTGATGCCATGCTGTAGGTGTCGGATCAGGATTTCGTCTGGGTTTCGGTTTCAGTTCGGCAGACTCCAATTTAGAAGAGAAACTTAGGCTGGGCAAAAAGAATCCAAAAAACAAAGGGCTTCAGACTGGGTATTTCTGGGTATTTCAGTGCCTATTCAAATTGCCCAATTCTGGATTTATCACAAGTCACAGAAATACAGAAACAATTGCACACTCATTGACGTCATTAAAAAACGTTTAAAATAAAGTTTTGCGCCTTTATTAAGACTGACATTCGAACAAAGCCCCTTGTCAGCTTTTTGTGGCTGTTGTCTATTATTATGATTAAAATATCTCTAAGAGTGGTTTATTTTTGTTCGGCTTGATGCCGCTATTTTTTATTATCTCTCCGCCCGTAACACTTCAGTCCCCCGAGATCTGTTTATTTAAGTAGCCACCTCAGCCGAAAAAATTATTGTTGATCTTTTTTAGGCCGTTTCATTGTTGTCTTTTCGGAGCGGGGCGTTTCTCAAAGTCCGCTCCGAACTGCTCCACATACACGGCATTTAACGCACTCAATGGAGTCGATTGGAAGTCTCAGTTTCAAGCCCAGTCTCTCGGCTCATTGTTGTTTATTTTTATAAGGTCTCGGGCCCGGGACACACCTTAAACGAGCCACCGAATGCCACCGATAGATAGCCACTGTATGGCCACCATCCACAGAGTCCATTGAGCAATGTCCCGGGTTCCCAAGTTCCCAAGTATCGAGGTTTCCAAGTCTCAAAGTTTCCAAAAATCCAACATCCAAGCGTCGGCGGCAGCACCAAAAGCTAGGCGGCATTTAAACATTTACGATTTGTTTTAAATAAAAGCAATGACATGCCGCAAATGCAGCACATAATCACAAAGGCGCAGCGGTGTCTGATCGATATTGGTTTTTGTTCAGGCGATATTGGTGTTGGTGTTGGTATTGGCTTGGCATTAAAATCGGTAAATAATTCACGCCATTAAGCGTGCGACGATCTGTTCGATCTGTTCGATCCGATCGGATACGATCCATTAGCTGGATCTTGTTTGCATCTCGGCTCGAATTGCTGGGCCCTGCTCATAATTTTCACATTTCGACCGGCTTATTTATGGTGCAATTTCGTTTTGATAATTTGCTGCCTTAAATGTGTCCACACTCGATCTGGCTACGTCATTCCAATAAATAAATGTAAATTATATATATCACCATATTTATGCGTGGAAATAAACTAGAGGTTATTTACATATGTTTATTTTGATTGGCATCCCATAAAGATAACCAACAGACTAATTTCCCTGCACAGCAGGTGTGCTGCTCTTTGTGTCTTTATCAGACCAAACTATCTGCGATTGAGGTATAGAGGGGTTATTATAAAGAAATTTTAGGTGGTTGGGTTCAGAAAGTATGTATTTATATGAGAAGCTGCCCTTGGCTGAGAGACACCAACGTAAATCTGGCAAGTGCAAAGGGATTATCCAAAGTGACATTTATGGACGGTATGCTAAGATTTCCCTTCGGCTCGGGTTTGGGTTTGCGCGGCGATTTCCCAAATAACTCAGATAAAGTCGTTAGGGCTCGTTAATTGAATTAGCTATCTGAGCATGCATATTCATGCTCAATCAAAACGAACACCGGACTAGTTTTGGAACGCCATTAGCCATGCAAGAGAGCCTAAAAGCGGAAAAATATAATTTCTTGTTTCAGCTCAAGCGCTTCTTTCTACAGATACCAATTTGGCCTGCAAGCGGCCATAAAATCTGAAAACAACAACGAGAATGCCCGAATTTAAAATCAATTAAGACAAATTTATGCTGACATGAGACAAATCTGAGCCATTGGATTTTGCGTAGGCGATCATTAAACGAAACGATCTACAACGTCTTCGGAGGAGAGTGGAGTTGAGGGAAATCGTGTGTGATGCGTTGATGTTGTAACCTAAGGCCACCGTTTTTGGTAGCCCATTGTCAGGGCACCAAAACAAATCATTAGGTGATGTAGTTTTTTGGCTGCCAGTCTTTGCCCGGCTCTGATTTATGCGACATTAGCACGCGATATAGAACAGCTCCCAAAAAGGGGACACATTGCACAGTGGTACTAAGTTGATTAACTTTTTGATATTTTTGAATTCTTATATTGGGGTTTACCATTAATAAAAATAAAATAATATTATTAAATAATAATTCTAGCTTTGAAATATAATATATATCGAATGAAAACTTTATACCTTATACTTTCTTTTCCAACTGATTATAATATAACATATTCCTCAAAGTTGAAGCATTTCAAGATTTCTTTCAAGAGAAATTCTAATATTGAACCTAAAAAAGTATCTAAAATAATCAAGAACTAGTAAGAACTTTAGCTAAATACCCATTGTCGATCGGTGTGTGGTGGGGTGGTGTCGCAAGCTGGATAGTGGATTATGGTCCGTGGTGGTGGGGCCCACCTACGGTGCGATGAATAACAATTAGTGGCATAAATCAATGACAATCGTCCATCGGCGGGGCAAGTGTGTTTGTGCCCCTGGGAAGGCAAACAGGCGCATAAATAACGCAGCCAACCCAATCGCAGATACATCGGTAAAATACGAGTAGTATCTTGGCCAGAGCTCTTGGACGGACTGGATGGACTCTCTTCCACTTGCCAGCTTGTCTCGGGGCTCTAATTGCTCCGCGTCAATGTTTACCCAACTGTGGGTGTTCCACACGCACTGGCTCGTTGACCGCTATACGACTCGATACTTCGATACTTCGATGCTTCTCTGCCCGCCAATGTTTGCTTATTCTAATGAACACACATACGCTGAAGTGGGATGCAGAGAAAAAAACTCATATTGGGAATTTAGATATCCGAAATATTACTCTAAATTGATGCAAATTTAAGAGAAGAAGAGGGTAGAATTTGTTGAAACTAAACCTACAAGATTTATAAGTAAATAATACTTAGGTACATGTGTGAATTTAAACACATTTAACAAGCGTTATTAGTATCCAATTTCCATTTGAAAAACTTTTCTCTGTGCACTTAAAATGTTGCGATGGAGGATGTGGCAAAGTTACTCCATTAGCAAGGAAAATTGCGGATCCGCGAATGATGTCATGTTGATCATGTAACTCAATTTCAATTTACATGATCGATGCTCGCATGCCAACGGGAAGCTGTGAGAAAAATTGATTGAATTAAAAGATACACGGCGGGCCAAGTGGTGCAGGGGGCAGGTGCCGGGGGCCAAATGTGTAACTGTGCAGGCGTTCGATTTTAATCGCTTCATTTAAAATGCCTCTCGATACGCATCAGTTGGCTCCCAGTGGCAGCCACTGTAGCAGCAGCAGCCGCAGTGGCAGCATTGCGTGCCACTTGCTGCGATCTCGTTTTGACCAAAAACACTGCAAACAGCCAAGAGCTTGTGGCCAAAATCGAAGCACAAATGGCTGTCGTTTGGCAGCAACTGCCACTGCCGCAGCCGCAGCCAGATTGGCTGACCATTTTCATGCTGGGGGAAATCAAACGAAATTTTAATTAAATTGTTTGCCGCACTTGGCCACACGGCCGAAGGCATAAAAAATATTTTCAATTTTAATGAAATGGCCCGCGGATATATGCACACACTTTTTAAGCCATCCAATCCAATTGGAATCTCAATCATCCCAGTTCCAGTCCGGTGCTCCTTCTTCCGCCGCACACGTGTGCCGTAAATCAAAGCGCCTAATGACGCATTTAGCGCATGAAATATGCCAATGCAGCCTCGCCGGGTCACTAACTGTGGCTAATTTACGGGCACACACACACGGATTATGGCCTATCAAAGTCAAGGTGGATATTAAATGCATCGGCATACGTGTATGAGCATCACCTACCACTTTTCATCGCCCCCTTGGAGCCACCCGGCTCTTGTATTTACATGCGCATTTAGCAATTCTCACAGCCGGCACCACTTACACAGGCACACGAATCAGAAATCAACACCCATACCAGCGCACACATCATACTAATGATGCGAAATGACTTTAACGGCTTTTTCTTCAACGGGTGTTATCAGAAGTCGGGGTATATTCAATATCTTTTGGGTTAAATATGGGAGGAAACCAAACTGAATTGTATAGCTTAATGTTCTGAAAAAATACGTTGGGTATCAGGAAACAAGTTTATTATTTTCTAAGGCCTCATGTAGGTAGGAATATAGCTAAACATTTAATCTTAGATAAATATGTAGATTACTAAAATATTTTGATAAATAGATTCTCATCTCTACAGATTATACTTTTAAGAATATCGGTCTGGGTATAGAAATAAATAGATTTTCAAAAATATGGTTTTAAATTGCGTCTAAAAGAATAAAATTTATATTTTATTATATAGAAAAGAGGGTAAGAGGTTCAAATAACAGGGTATCCCCGGAGTACACCCTTTATTTTCTGTCCCAACACCAGCACTGCTAACAACTACAACAAGGCCAGCAATGACAGGCAATGGCCTGTGCCGTGAGCTGGTGCTGGTATCAATGGTCTTGGCTCTTGGAGACCGCTCAGGTGGGGTGCAGAGCGCGGGCCTGGGGATGATCAATGGCCAACTGGTTCTTTGCTCTCTCCCCCAAGTGCAGACGGCAAATGCAGACATCGCCGCTTTTTTTTCTTCTATGAAATAAAGGTCAAACGAGGCAACAAGACAGCGAGACGGCAACAAAAACAGCAACAAGTGTTTTTCTACAAAAGCCCGACTGCAGCAGAGCCGTAAAAATAAAGATTTATTGTATAAAGATTCTCAAGTGTTTTTATTCCTTTTGTATTTTCTGCTGATTTGGCCTGACATTTGTTCAACTTATTTGGTATTTTTGACTGTTCATGGCAAATCTGATTTCAAATTCGTTTATTTAATTACGTGTGTAAGATGTCTTGGCTTAATTAAGCCGTGTCAGCGGAGATTCTCAGGGCTCCTTAGCTGTGGCCTCAGAAGTAGAGCATTTATTTGGCCAACAGCTGGAGATGGTGGCTAAAACACACCCAAAAGAAAGCTGATTTCCGCTGTGAACAGCACATTCCATTCCATTTCGATTCCCTTCCATTTCATTCCATTTCTCGATTTCATTCACAGAAGTGCGGCACTGCGGCTGGGAATCTTAATTCGAATCGTTTAGCAACGGAAGCATCGAGTTGCCAGCCAAATCTTTTCTGCTCCACTTAAACATTTGCAACAACAGCGAGCGAGCAGCAAAAAATTAATCAAAACAAACAATGAAGAAATGCTCAAAAGCAAATAAAAAGTGCCGGCCCACAAAAATTGGGTCCAAGAGCCGTGGAGAGCGAGACTTTTCTGTGTTCGCCTGGGGGCGAATTTCGACGATTTGAATGATTCAAAAGAGGAGCAGCTCCATATACATCTCCTCCTCGATTCCTATAATTCTCATTTCGCCTTGTAATCTTGGGGTGGCCCAGAAAGTAGAACAAACCATTGAACCCGCATAAGGCCACAAAGCCAAAGAAACCGAACCAAATATTCAGCTATGAAAAGGCCAATTAATATGAAACTCGTTTCAATGGAATGCCGGGGCCTTATTACACTTATTTCTGTATTTGCTGTATATTTGCCGTCCGTCCGTCGGTGTGTGTGAGTTGTGTGTGTTTTTCTGTTTCAGTTTTCTTCCCCGCCTCATTGTGTTTTGCACTTGAACATTACTCATACGCACGGTTAGCCGGGTTAAACATTTTTGCGGGCAGTGTCACGCCCCACAGAAATGGAGTGTGATTAAGGAACTATACTTAAAAAAATATGATTATGTGTACGTATGTTAATTATATCCCAATGGTTAAATCAAATTCAAATTAGATCGTTGTTTATTGGAAAATATGTAAATAAATATGGCATTTAATCTTTAAAATGGCTTTACTCCTATTTCAAATGAAATCTTTGATATAATTCCAGTTTCTTTCGAGTGTAGTGTGCCTTTTGGTCAGGTAGCTAATACAAAGCGGAATCCACAGCCGCAAAATGCCACACGTTACGCATACGCCAGGTAGGCCCGCAACTCGTGTGCGATTGTGTGTGTTTTTTTTGTCGTGGTCGTGATTGATATGCGCTCGCACAATATGATCGATCTCTTTTCTTCATCATCAATTACAGTTTGCGGAGCTTTTGGCCCGCGCCGAAACTCATTGTCCGCCGGCTCTTGGCGTTGTTGGTTTTATAATCTGTTGTGTTTTTTTCGTTTTTTTTTTAGAGGTAATAATAGCTGACGTTGTCTTAGCCGTTTTTCTTTGGCCCGGCATTTGTGGGTTAACTGCAAGTTAGACACCGCTTGCCGGGCCACACACGCTGCTCTGGTCATGTGATTAGCCGGTGCTCCCAGTGAGTCATTATTTTCCGCCCAAGAAAAGCTGAAAATTACCACTGGCGAGAAAGCGAAAGACCTGTCAAAAGTGTAGCTGCACTAAATTAGCATACTTTCTGTATTAAACAGAAACAAAGAAATACATTTTGAATACTTATTAGCTGTACTAAATTGAAGATATTTCTTTGGTATTATAGATACGCTTTTTTAGATATCGTCAATCTTGAAATTTGTATACTAAAACATGTCATTCCACCTGGGATCCCCGAAACTGTCGGTCCGCCCCGCCAAACGCTCGCTTCCATTTAGTCAAAGCTGTCAGGGAAATTTGCATAAATAATAACTTTATCGACCTGAGCCAATGAGTTGGTTAGTTTACGCGGTAGGCGTGGCCAGTGAGCAGGCGAGTCGGAGAGTGAGTGACTGGCCTACGTGCGTGCCACCTGCGTGCCTCTAGCCATCCCGCTCGGGCAGTGGGCCAGGTAAAATTAACATGTCACTCCGCACAGGTGAAGACTCAGTCGGACCCAAAGAGCCTCGATTGGCATGCCGTGCAAGTGAGTTTTGCATCTGGCAAAGGCTTGCCCAAAATGTGAGGCCATGTAGGCGTTGGAAGGCTTTAAATACCCTTTCAGGGTATTATAATTTTAGGCAGCATGAACTTCCAATAAATGTCATATCTATCAAGCTGACTTGTTATCATTTTAGGGCACAACAGTAATTATATAATAGACTTATTCTTAGTACAAGTCACTGACTAGCAATCGTCGGTTCGATCTACAACTGAACCCAGCCTTTTCCTGTCGTTTGTCTTCGCCCCGCTCAATATTGTTTCAAATCAAGGCAATGTTCGCGGCCTAAACAAGCGCTTAAACAACGACGGCTATGGCTTCGGCTAACAGCTAAGCCGGTCGCAGCCCGTGGACTACATGAAGTGCCAAATTTATATAACCATTAGATACGGCGGTGGTTAAGTCTAAGACTGAGCCTGAGCCTATGCCGGAGCCTCTACCCTAACCCCATTTGCATGCGCCGCCTTCGTCGGCTGACATCGCAACATTTTGTTGCAGCAGCTACCAATTCCGCAGTCAGCAGTCCGCTGCAAGTGGCAGTGGCAGTTGCAGTTCGAGCCCGATTCCCAGTCCGTCCACTTAGTCGCAGCTCGTTTGGGCCACGTCTTTGGCTCGGGCTCAATCTGAAGCAGTTACCAGGCCACGGCACAGTGGTCGCTGGGTCGTCAAAGCTGGACCTTGTTTTACTATCAACTCAACTTGATTCCTGCCTCTCATGATTGCAGTTTACTTTTATATTTGAAACTATTTTAACCACTGTGCACTGGCTGCAGGTTGTTCTCGTTGTTCGGTGCTCGTTCGTTGTCGGCTGTTGGCCGATGGTTGTTGGTTGTCATGTACGAAAATTGTAGCGCGCATTGCTGCAGGAAATAGTTCAAACATATCAATTTTATTTTTATTTATGCTAATAAACCGTTAGGCCGCCCGAGTGAATTATTGGCCATATACATAAACTAAAACTAAAAGGAACACCACCAAAACGCACACACTCCTTGAGCGTAAAACACACCAGCATTGGGGAGCCACGACCCGGCGGCACATGTCGGATCCCCATCCCGATCGCGGGTGAAATCTGTGCATGCACTTTGATTAATCAAATCAAATTAACGCCGCATTCCCACACAAATCAATGCAATTTGCGGTGCGGTGCAGCCTGCCAAAGAGCCAATTGACATCGGCTTTGGCATCGACACCGGTATTGGTTTGGCTTCGGCTTTGGGTCTCTGGGTTTTGGGTCGTGGAGTTGGAGAGCTGGAGCTGGTGCTGAAGTTGGTGCTGGCGAAAGTGTTGAGAGCACAACACCCACCCAAAATGGCAGCCGTGCCCATTTCGACGCCTTGGGGGCGTGTGGGCTGGTGGAGCTGGTGGCTCTGATGGTTTTTATGCGGATTGATGGGCGAGGCCTGCATGCAAAACAAGTGCGATCCAAAATAAACAACGCATGGATTCCAGACTGTCAGCTAAACACACTTGTCGATCGAAAGGCCCGTGGAATTTGAAGATAATTGAAATTTATTTGGGTTTAAAGGCATTAATCGTATTTTTTTACATTGTTTAGAAATATTGATCAGTGATCACAATCGGGATTTACCTACAACAAGATTCAAACGGGATATGTGCTTGTTTGCTAAGTGATCCCTGAAGAAGGTCTCTTAGTGGAACTACCCAACCACTGCGGATCTAACTGAGTCTTAGCCTCTTGCCAGCACTTTTGGGCCACCAGCTGCACACTCCTTGGGCGATTTGACAAACGGCTGACAGAAATCCCAACCGAAAATGTGCCCGTTTGGCCATGTTGTCTGTGCCATTTTTGGGCAACCCCCCCGACGTCATTATTTGTTTCTGCGAGCGCACATAATTAAAATTGACTCAAGTGTCGCCGCTGTCGTCACACCCAGTTGGAAGTGTTCTGGACGGGATTGGGTGCCGAGATCCAAGGAAGAGAGGGAGGTACTAGAAGCTGGCTGCATAAATTTCAATTGGCCATTGACAGCGGCTTGTTGTTGCAACAAATCTCCATCAGCTGCATTGTAAAATGAATGTTTATTGTTCGGTAAGTGCCGCAGCCCCGCTGACAGCAGGGGGAAAAAAGTCACATTTAATGCATGGGCGCAATTTATGGGAGCCATTTTCGGGTATTTGATTGAAAGACCCGCAATGGGCGTTCACCCATTGCCAAAGTGCCCGTGTGTGTGTGCCTGTTTATGTGTTTGCCGAGATTTCGCGTATTTTCGCCTATTAATTTACAACTTTTGAAGCCATCGCCTTAGCCAGTAGCCGCTGCGGCCAACAAACAACTGGGCAAACAATTTGCCATGGCCGAAAATGGCAAGCAGCTGAAAAATTTCGCGTTAGCGTTTAGCTTTTTGTGTATCTTTTGCATAATTTCCTTCTGTCTTTGGAATGGCGCATGCCATCGACAAAGAAACAACAGAGACCCCTGGCAAAAAGTGAAACTTTCATAATTACTTGAGAATTTCTGGCAAGCCGCATCGCATGCCCACTAACTCTCTTTTCAGCTTATTTGTTGCTTTCTGGCCAATTAGCAGAGCCCCCGGGCCGGTGGCTAACGGTAACCTCCAGTCGGAGTTACCATCTCTGTCTCTCCACTCTATCTCCCGATCCAACTTCAACTCCAACTCCAACTCGGACTCCACCTCCAATAGCAGCTCCTGGTCAGCGGCTGTTTGCCGGTGGTCCCCGCGAGTGTTTGCCGTACGCATTAACGCCGTTTAGGCCCAAAAGACAAACGGCAAACAGCGGACAACAAGCGGGCAAACTAAGCGACAAGCTGGCCAAGAAACCAAGAAGCCAAAGTCAGGGGACAGCTGTCCACAGCTGGTGACCAGCATTTAGCCAGAGGCTATCTCGTGGCTCTATCGTTGCTCAGGTTGACTCTGGCCAGAGATCTATTGCCCACATGGAGAAACAGTTTGGGGGAGACGTGAGTCATACGATGTCAACAAGAGTAAAAAGTTTATTGGGAAGAAAATGAGAATATACTTCAAATTATATCCTGTGTCTGCATATGATTTTTTTAAACTGAATTGTACCTTAAAGTATTGTAAAATGCTAACAGCTTTATTATTTGTTAAGCAATGTGATTGTTATTTATTAAATTAAATTCATATGAAATCATTTTCCAAGTTACTAAATAATTTAGATACACATTTTTGAACTGTTCGCCTCATTTAGTCTACTGCTCTACTGAGGTCTCAGGGTATCCCAGCTTCGACTTGGCCCCACTCAAAATGTGTTTTCCCAATGCCAATGTGGCATTTAAAACTAATACGAGTGAGACAACAGTGCCTGTGCACCAAAATGGTATTGAAAACCGTCAACAGACTGCTTGGCGGCAGTCGCCGTTGGCTCAGGCCTCGAAGCCAGGCTCAAAGTCGCAGCTAGTGGCTGGCTGGCTTGATTGCTGGGCAAATAATCGGCTAGAGACCGAGGCAGCGACTGAGGAAGCAACTCGGAACATTCTTGGACGTGTCAGGGGCGCAACCGTACAGCAAATGGGCAGACTCTGCGACTGGCAGTGGACTTATTTGAGAATATGCATATGCACATGCCTCTGGGCAGCCGACTTGGCGGCCGCCCCGCGAATAAATTGCTAGCATTTCGAGCGCATCGCTCAGCCCACATGTGGTCCGCTCCAAAACTACTGAGCTACAAAACTCCAAAACGGTTTATCT
>VNJV01010008.1:0-11856 GCA_008042635.1 Drosophila nikananu | reverse complement strand
ACGAGAAGGGTTGACAGATCCAAAAATAAGCAAAAAGGCCAGCAATTATTACCTGGTTGGACTTTGTTGAGAGTTCTGTATTCTAGCTGTTGTGGCAAGGATTCGGGGGTAAATCTCGTGCGACACGTGTTCAGGTGGGTTTAAAACTGTTGGACACACTTTGTATTTATAGACTCTCTAATTATGTGAATTTATGGTTATAAGAAAAAGCGGAATAAATATTAAAAGACCGGAGGCATTTGGAAGTTAATCCTACAAGGATAAGTTCTGAACTTAAACTTTTTTGTTATTATTTGCTTAATATTTGATAGGCTGATTTTAGCAACTAGCATTCATATTTAAATGAATAATTGTACTTTCATAGTTGTTTTATAAACATTACATTAAATGGCTTAAACAAAATAGTTTAAGCGTTAACTGATATTATTTTTAAAGCTTCACATGTTAGAATTTAGTATTTATAACATTTCTTTTAATGCATTTTTTAGACGTAGTCTTATAAAATTCATTAAACTTTTCGTGTTGAATAGACTTCACCTCTAAACAAATTTCACCTTGTTTTGCATTCACCAATGCTAACATATAAATTTAAACACATTAAAAAAAGAAAGAAAATTTGGTTTATTTGTCTTAATTTTATTTTTGAGTTCCTTTTCCCGCTTCCGCTGCCTGTCTTTGTCATTTCCCGACCAACCCGAAGAACAAACAGCTAAATAACGCAGGCATGATTATTTTCTTGAAAATTGCTCTCTATTTGTTTGCTATTGTTTTGGTTGTTGTAGCTGTTGTAATTCGGGGAAAAACAAAGCTGGCGCTTGTCTCTGCACTTATTCACATGCCACATATTCTTTAATAGACCTTTCATTTCATTTCTAATGTTTATTTTCGTTCCTCTACAGCGTTCTGGCAGTTTATTTTTGACCTGCAATGACATATGTATATGAAAGAAAGTAAATGTGGGTTACGAACAACTGATGGTTAAAGGCTTGTAATATATTTATAATTATGTCCTTTTTTTTTTAATTTGTCTGTTGAATAATAAAGTTCATTTATATTATACAGTTTGAATTATGTATATTTTTAGAATACTGAATGTTGATTGATCTCGTAATATTTATTCTGTCACGAATAATTTACAATATTTGTACAGTCTTTGTCATGTTCAAAAGAGTTCACTAATCGTGATAAATGATAAATTAAATATAGTATCCCTGACAACTTCAAAAACATAATAAGTTTACCCATTCAAATGTTATTTGATACAGTTTTTATACTCAGTATCTAAAGTGGCCGAGGGTATTATTGGCCTAGGGTCAACGTGAATTCAATTAACTTAGATGGTAAGATCGACTTAGGTCTTGAACCGTGGGTGCTAGTCGTGTTACAGAAGATACAGCATTACAATTATTATTAATTATGTTTTATATTGTTTTGTAAGTCTTTGATTCAAGCACCATAAACTTCATCTTTCCTACTTGTTATCTACATTAAAGTATGCTTATGCGATATTTTATTTAATCTTTTTGTCACTTTATGGGAGCAGGTCTGTGTTTATCTTATCATCTAAGAAGTACAAACTCCTCCGCAGTATCCCATAGCCTTCTTCCACTGTATAACCCCACAACGAAGTGGCAAGGTTTTTAATATGAGGTTGGCTGCCGCACTCACGTTTCTACGGCTACGAGGCGAGACATTGAAGACGCAGTCCATTAATTGGATTACAATTCTCCGCATTTTTGCCCATGTTATTTTTTTCTTGTCCGTTGATTTTTGTTCTGCACGTTGCCTGCCTTCTTCATCTTCATTCTTCTTGGCCATTAGTCATACATGTGTAAAAGCCGCGGTCCCTTCAACTTGTTGCGTACACCCCGGATTTGCATGTACTGTATACATACCTACCTACATATATATCTCCTTATATGGACGTGGGGGAATTTTGCCTTCAAAGTGTAACTGTATATCCGTATTGCGAAAATGTGTGAAATAAATCGTACACACCGCCGCCGACACAACATTGACACATGTTGTGAGTGTGTGCCGACACAAATGGGCACAAAATTATAGTAGAAACAAAACACGAATTTCTGAAAGACTTTAACCTAAGGAGGTTATAAGGAGGATAACAGTCGTCAGTTGTAATTTATCTGAACGAAAAAGAATAACATAGTGCAGTTAAAGTCTGAAATGTGGTCCAAAGCGCAAGCATTTGAAATACTAAACTTCACTCAAAACAGCTGTGATTTGTTCATCCTCTCCAGTTGACTTTCAGAAATCAGTTGTCATAAAGTCGATTCGAAAAGGAAAGAAAAGGTGGGTACTGGTTGGTATCTGTCAAAGTGAGCTCTAAACTGTCTATTGAATAGTTCATTGAACCGCCCAAAGTTTTATTCAGTTTGTACACAACCAAAGAAATGTACTAAAATGTTGTACATCATTAACTGTATTTATCAAAAGTCAAATTGATCGAACCGAACATTTTATAGCCATTATAAAAAAATTCAATATCAATATGATTGTAACTACGTCTTGTTTTTGCTTTAAGAATTCATAATTAAAAACAAACTCCACCTGTTTTTTTTTACAAAATAAACAAGCCCAAGTAACATTTGTGGGTGGATCCTAGAGCTGGAAAAGAATCACAGCTTTCGATGTATTCACATAAAGCAAAATATTTTAGATATTATAAAAAATTAAATACAATTTTTAAAAGCGGAGAAATTTTGTCTACCAGTTTAAATGTATAATTCTCATTTACGTTGCAAGCTGGTTAAGCTTTTAGGAGATTCAAGAAATGAACTTACAAAATGTTTAAATTTATATTTTTCGTAAAATGTACAAATGCTTTCAGGCGTGTTGTTTTTCATGGCTCTGAATAAACTATTAATTTGACCAAAACTGTTTTATGACACAGATGTCGACGAAATTACTAGTTAAATATGTTTTTGTCTTTCCCAAAATGTTCTTGTGCACCGCTAAAAATTTTCCACTCTGGCGTTTTCGCGCGGCACTGGCAGTGCCTTGCTTCTCACAATTGGAAACTCAAATATTTGAGTTTCCGATTAGCGAAATTGCTTTTTGTGTAATTGTTAATTGGAACGCCAGAGCCAGTTTAAGGAAAAGTATAAGAATTCAGAAATATTATTTCGATTACTGACGGAACGAAATAAACTTATTGGCGCGCTATTAAAAACAAAACCACAAGATAGATGAAGACCAGGCCAAAAGCGGCAGACACACCTCTCTTGCGGCTGAGCGAAAAAAATAAACTTAAACTTAAATTTATTAAACACGCAGGCAGGCAGGCGGCGGAATTTAATTCAATCGCCGAGAAGCAGATGTTTTGTTCTCCTTTTCACGCAGACGTAATTTCTAAGGTAAACAAACGACAAGAGAGACGACGACGATTCATTTGCACAACCCATTTGTTTTTTGGGGAGATGAGGTGAGCTCGAGGGCTAGTCCGCCCGATCGCCGGAGAACGAGAGGTGTGCGACAGGTGTTAATTACCCGACAAATTCAAAAACACGCAGCCCTCTCATGGAACCCGTGCTCGCTGCCCGCAGACGGCCCACCTGCATTATACAATCGGTGTGTGTGCAGTCGACTTGCTAATAGATTCGATCATTCAATTTGCTTGCAGATCGCCGGACAGCTGCCGGTAAATCCATACGTCTTTTTGCATACTCAGCCCGCCGCCATGGGACGCTGGGGCCGGCAGAGTCCGGTGCTGGAGCCGCCGGATCCGCAGCAGCTGCAGCAAGCCACAGCGCCAACCCCCATCCTTCCGCCGCGCACCTTCATGCGGCAGTCGAGCATCACCAAGATCGGCAACATGCTCAACACGGCCATTAATATAAACGGGGCCAAGAAGCCGCCAAGTGAGTAAATATCCGTTCTGACCTTCAGATTTTCAGATATTTAGGGAGTCGTTGAGAAGGAAAATAGGTCAGGGATAGCTGATATATGGGTAATTGATATATTTGTAATTTTAAAGGTGTCAAGAAGTGGAATACAGAGAGACAGAACGAGGGAGAGAGAGATCCTCTTAATCAGGACTGTGGTTTGGTTATATTTTTGAATTGACAATTCGTTACTTTAAAATAGGTCAGGGTCAGACGATACACGGCTTAAATAATATTAATTTGTTTAAGCCAAGTCGGAGCTACTACTCCAGGTCTGTATACTGATCTTCACTTTTAATTTTTAGATCATTTTATTAGAGTTAAAACCTGTCAAAAATCCAATTACAATTTAAAAGTACTACTGCCATGACCGCCATGTTTACTTAAGTGCTGTGCAAATTAGTTGTAAGACGTAAAAGATGAGTACGTCAGAAATCAATTTTAATTCATTATTTAATTAATTCAAAATTTTTTATTAATTTAAATAAAGATACAAATAGGACCTTTTTCGTCACTTTGTTCGAATACTCATTTGCACAGCTTGGTTCCCCATTTTTTAGTCAAAGTTATTCACCTTTTTTATATTTTTCCGATATCTCCACTATCTTTAGTCCAAATTATGCCGATTTGTATGTAAACTGCTAATACGATGTAATATTTAATATTTTATAATTTCGCTAATGCTAAATCCGAAACATTGCCAGACTTTTCGGTAGTGTGCTACCAGCGTTACCAGACTTTGCGGTCGTGAGCTACCAGCGTTGCCAGACTTATCTGTCGAGAGGAACCGATATCGTGATATAATTAGAAAAAATATCGATACTAATGCTAGCTATTATGCCTCTCAGTGTCTGTGGATTACTCGAATTTTGTTTGTGAAATATAATCGTAACAGAATGTTGTCGGTGGGAAAAATGAGTGTGTCGGAGAATTATTAGTGATGATAGGAATATCTCAGTCGTGACGTAGAATTAAAAATAGACAAATTTGACGGGAAAAAAGCGAAAATGACATCACTGAACAATATCGAATATCGTCGAAAAACATCGCTAAGAAAAACATCGATGTTTTCAGCATCACTAGTGCGAAATTTGCAACAAAATTTGTACTTCCATTTTGCGTTGTATTTACTGCAATCCGTTAGTTACTAAATAAGTGAAAACGGCTACCGGAGCGTGTATATAGTACGTAAAGTGCGTGTTCCGCAAAGTATTAGGTGGTTTGCCGTTTGTGCAAAAACCACACTAACACACATTCATATTACGACGCAACGACGAAGCAGTGCATCAAAAGAGGCGGCAAAAACGGGAAGAAGAGGCAGCAGAGAGGCGGCGGTGAATCGGAAAACAGACAAATTCGCGTCAGGCTTTATTTTTGCCATATTTAATTTTCGGCGTTCTATAATAAACACAGCAAACATAGCTCAAAGCGGGTGTTGCGACAAAGCTACCAGCCATTGATTGTGCGTCCTTTTCGACGAGAAGAAGGAGCACCGGGATGTGCAAGTCACGCGGTTTTTATTTTTCCCCTTCGCCTAATCGAGATGCATAAAAAGTAATCAAAATAATATTCTGTGTGCACCATTTTGAAGGTTAGATTTCGCGTATATATTTTGCTCGGAATACGCGATAAAACAAAGGCTAAAGCGGGCGGCGCAAACGTGTCTCTGCATCAGTACGCTTCTGTGTGTGTGAGTGGTTTGTATTTGTTTTGGCAAATGCAATAAATAATAATTAATGTGGATTAGGTGACAAATATTCCGTTTGTGATTAGTTCGCGTTATATCGGTGTGAAGTTATTTCCTCTTTTTGTCTTTCTTCGCTCTCACAACCACCGGCTGCACTCGCTCTCCGTCTCCCTCTTTCATTTACCTCTCTCTCTCTCTCTGGCATACGCACACTTTCGCACAAAGCACGCCAAAATACTGCCGCTGCGCTGCTAATGATGAAGAACAAAAAACAAATTTTTTCCCCTACTTTTTCAGTTTTTTCTTCCCCTTCTACGTGCTTAAGTTGTGCTTACAAAAATAACATAAACCGAGGAATTAAATCCAATAATAATAAAGAAACCTAAGTGTAATCAAAGGAATAAGTGACACAAAACAAAATCAGCGCTCTGCGTTTTTAGAAACGAAAGGAGAAGAGAAATTGCGCTAAACTTTGAATTTTCAAACAAGGCGACAGCAACAACAACACAGACGCACGCTAGCACACACACGACATCCCCTTGCAGGAAAGAGACGGAGCGACAGCTCCTTTCGCCTTTTCCTTTTGTTCTTGTTATTTTTGTTGTCGCTCCGTTTTTGTTGCCGCATTGTTGTTGTTGTTGTGGCTGCTAGCGCTGCTTTGAAATCGACGCAAACTGTTCAACTGTCATGGCCGGTAAGTTTAAATGATTCTCTCTCTCTCCTGCTCTCTTCTGCTCTCCCTTTAGACCTCTTCGTTCGTCGTTGGCTTTTATTGTGTGGGAACTGCCAACTTTATTGTAATACCCTTTTCAAGGGTATTGTCGTTTCGATAGATCTTTGAAATGCGATATCTGCGATCAATCCTATTAAAGAATATATGTATGAATCCAATACCATAAAAGCATTAGGCGCAAGATCGATTTAATCTTTTTAATTCTTATGTAGAGGAGTCTTAAATTCGACAACTTTTACAAATTTGTGTAAAGTTTCTGGTAGTGGTAGCTGTAGTTATTTTGGTTTTGTTATATATTTCAACTAATTATTAATTACTAAAAGTATTTGTCCACTGTCTTATTATGGTATGTTGAGTTTCGTTTGTCAGAGTGCCTAGTCTTCGTCTGAATTCCTTGTTGTATTTTCGATTTTTGTAAACTTTTGATTTTGGTATTTAATTCGCTAAAAACAGCGGATAAACAAATTCAGTGAGAAGTAAACAAACTAGTCAAAAGTCTCGATTGCGTTGAACGAAAAACAACTTTTCCTATCAACTAGCATTGATCTTTGCACTTGAACGGAACGTTGTCAGCGACGTGAACGGCATGCAAAAAATAAATACCTATTAAATTGACAGGCCCCCGCCTCACCTCCTCCCCTTTTTAGCACCGCCCCTCGACATATTTTTGTTTTTTAACAAATGCCCGCCCCCGCCCCAAATTGCATTAAGTATTTTAAAAGGCCAGAGGGAAGTAAAGCAACTCGTAAACCTGCAGCACGATTTTGTTAGAAAAACAGTGGTCACACGATATAAGGATCAATTTGATTAAAATATAAAAAATTAAATAGAAAATATAGTTTCCTTATGAAAAAAAATACATTAATATAAATTTAGTATTTTTTTGTATCGCTGAGCGCATCATATTTATCCCGTAAGGCTTATACATTTTCTTGAAAGATCTTAACACTGCTAAATAAACGAAGAGCAAGTTCAGCAGCTAGTCTAAAAGTTATTTGATAACGTTTCTGTTTTCAGCTTGTGAATATGTGAATACTCTTTAAAACAAGCTAATGGAACAAATTGAAAAACAATATGAAAATGGAATAATTATAGGTCATACATAACATATATACATAAGATAAATAAATTAAGAACATAATTAAGAAACTGCAGGTTTCTAGATAAAAAATTAAACCGAGTATAAAGTTGATTTGGCCCGCATACTCAATATAGAGACACAATTGCCATAATTAAATAATAAACAATTGCACAAGTGCTGAGAATGCGGCGTACACATTGGTTCGGTCAATAGATGTACAGCCCTCGGTGTCGGAACTGGATCGTGTATTTCGCCTTGTGCAAATTGAGTTAAAGTCGCAATGGACCAAAGGCAACCGACTCGCCACCCCCTGCCGAACCCCTTTTATTATATGCGATTCCCCCTGCTTGCTCCCAGACAACGTGACGTCGTCGCACAGGCTTGGAGATTCTTCAGTATGCAAAATTATTTGGCCGTTTTATATGCAGCAGTGCCATCTTTTCTTGTCTGTCTGCCTGATTTCCTGGAGTAGTTTCCCTGCAAGATACGCACAAGTGGGCATGGACGTCTCCTAATGGGATGCGCATGTAAGGACCCAACACAAAACATGGTCTCCGAGCAGGCATTACATAAGTTTTTAGACCTTATTGCCTGTCGCTCTTCGGCTGCACACTACCCGCCTGTCATAAGGCAAAGTGGAGATTGTAAAGGGGTGACAGATTGATGTGTGCCTTAGATTAGATTGGATATGGTAATTGACAAGAGGAGAGGCGTGGTGGAGACTGAACGTTAAACCATTCTGTTCTCAATTCGTAGTGCAAATTTACATGGGCAAAGAGAAGCCGGACAAGCTGAGATCATAACTAAAGCAAGCCAACCAATCAATTACCAAATAGGTCAGTTTTGTTTTTAGTTTTCTTGTTATTTGTTAAATGTAATAGGAAAAACCAAAATTATGGGAAATTGTATTTTTCAAGCTCATTATTGAAAACTTATTGGTGAAGAAAAAGGGGGTAGTTTTCTTAGTTTGGTTTCCCCTTGTATTTGCCTTTCTTTTTTCCCAAAATATTTCATTTCATTAATAATTTCTAACCAATATTCCTAATTGCTCAGTGGGTTCAGTCATGTATATGAATTATTTCTCTAAAGCTTGTCTTTGACGAAACTTATTCAGCTGGCTGCCAAACAAAAGGATTTTCCGAGCATTATTCCTCCCCCAAACCCGTTGCCGTTTACCTATTTTCACCTTGCCTTTTGTATCGCCACTCAGTCAGTCAGTCAATCAGTCCATTCCGCCATTCTCTAGGTCGTCCATTTGTCTATCTCTATAGCGTATATAGACTGAAAAAGTAGTATAGCGCAGGCAGGAGCGGCGGGATAGAGTGAGGAGAGCTTTGGCTTTAGCGGCGACATCGCGTGGTTGTGTTAAATAATTGTGTCAATATTTGAGTTTCATTATTTTGTTCCATTTTGCGGGCGCTCATGAAAATCTACTTATCTCTTTATGTGTACGTTTATATACGATCTGGCGAATAAATACGCTAGCTAGCGGGCAGAGCAACCGAGCGAGAGCAATTTCAGATTACTCTTATTTTTTTGCGAATCTTTTTTTTGTCTAGCGAAAATTCTGCAATTATCTGAGATTTATGTGTAGGGAAGGGGTCGTTGGTGTCTTTTTGTGCTATGGGAACCAAAATACAAAAATACATGAGTGGGGGCTTTACTTATTTGGAAGTAATTGCTCGAGTTTTTTGATTTAATAGAATCAGTTTATGGCAGACATAATATAAACTGAACTTAAACTTTTTGTACAATTCCTTTGTTTATTTGAAGATTAAGTTTGGTAATTGTACTAAGGGTTGGTATTGACTATTAAAAGCCATACATTATGAATATGAAGGGCTTGTGAAAGTTCTTAAAATTTTAAGAACTTAATTTTTTTTAATTAGTTTACTTTTGCTTTTAAATGTTACATTTGTTTCAAATGTATATACATACATATTCCTGGAATAAGAATACAATTAATAGATACAACAAGACCCTCATTATCTTACGTCTTGCGGAACTAAAGATTTTATGAGCAATTAAAAATGTCATGTCTGTAGAATGAAAGCAGGAAATTATAATATTTCGTCTTAGAATTTATTTATATTACTGAACTTTTGCTTTCATTTGTGCATTCACGTCTGTCGCGAGTTCAACGACTCTCAAACTGCATATGGCTGTGTGCCGCATTTTCGTAGTGGGTGCGATTCTCTCCACAAACTTATATTGCAAGTCTAAAAATAGTGCCGGGTTATATCAGCAAAAACGACTGAGCTTTGATGACTGACTAATTGGGCGACTGCCTTTGATCCTATTATGGATGGGAGCAGCAGCACCAACATCAGCAGCAGAGTCAGAAAGTAGGAATAAACACAATCACATCATGACGTCGTCGTCAATGGCAGCCATCAGGCAACATCGCGGGCAGGAAAAAGCCAACCAGCTACTGCCAACAGCAAGCGGATAATGAGGTCACAACACATGGGACTGGGCTGGGCAAGGGCTGTGCCAAAAAAAAAAAAAAAAAAAAAATCAAACAAACAAAACCAAATGAATATGGGCAATTCCATGATGTCGCACGGGACATTTTTACGCTTTTAAAGCAAAAAAAAAGATACAATTAATGCAATTCAAATTTTGCGAGTATGTTTAAATTATTACTCTTCCACAGCTCTATTATTGGTGAAAAAGTTAAGTTCGTTCAACTTTTCATTTTCAAGATAATTGCAAAAAACTACCAGTGTCGCACGGGACAAAAAATGGAAGTAGTTTTTTCGGCCTACCGTTCAAAGTCAAAGTTTAGCAAAACCAAAAGGAATATTTTAATGAGTCTAATTTTAAAATGTTGTGCCATCACATATCTTAATAATGTTTTTGTCTTAAAGCAAAAAGATCGTTTACTTTTTTTTTAAATTGACTTTGTATCAATGTCGCACGGGACATGTCGCACGGGACATTATTATTTTTTGGATTTTTTTCTAATTCATAGTTATGAAATTTAATGAAAGCTAGTTTATTTATTGGGTTTTTATATAAAGTCAACAATTTAATTTGTAAATGTGTGTACATTTGTTTTTGTGTTTAAAATGACAAACTTACATTATACATACATATATGGGCAATTCTACGCGAAGGTCAACCACGATCAAAAAAATAAAAGTGGTTGGAAGTGGAATTTAAATAATTAAAAAAAAAAACTAATTTTTCTAAAAAAAATTTAAATTAGTGGGCGGTAAAATGGTGCATACATGCAAATTTTGCATTTTTGCGTATTTCTATAGTTCTGTGATTATTTAATTCATCTTTATCCTTCTTCACATTTTCCTTCCATCGCTTGTAAATGCTTTTATTGTTTTCCCTCATCTAAAATAATATAAATTAAACTAAATATACGTTTATACATTTTTTTTTTTTGAACTTACGATGTCGCACGGGACCAACTTCAATTGTTTATAAAATTAAAAATCACAACTTTTTTACAGTAAGTTCTTGTTTTCGGCAAAGCCAGTCTAAAAATCTGTTTAGTAACTAAATTTTGTGCAGTTACTGCCAGTAGATTCGGAGTACTGATAACAAGTAACGTTTTTGATGTCGCACGGGACATAAGAAAAAGAGAGAATGCAAATGCAAAAAATTTTACACTAATCTTTACCGAATTATTCGGCTCTCAATTTTTGCACTATTCCTTATACTTCCACCGTCATTTGAGATAGAACATTTTTGTCCACATCATTTTTGTTAACGAAGTACAATTAAAACAAATCGTGCTATAGAAATACGCAAAAATGCAAAATTTGCATGTATGCACCATTTTACCGCCCAAAAACTTAAAAAGTGTTTAGAAATGTGAGGTTTTTTTTTAAATTATTTAAATTTGGACAATTTTCTTTGGAAATATATCAAAACCAAGAGCTTCCAACCACTTTTATTTTTTTGATCGTGGTTGACCTTCGCGTGGAATTGCCCATATTTAGGAATGATACAAAAAATTGGCAAAATTCGCACACAAACACATACTCTTCTCAGACATGGGTCCCAAAACAAAAAGCCCAGTGGTAGACACGAAATACAGCTACTGTGGGCATGACAAGCATTTCCAATAGTGCCTAAAATAAATTGTGAAACGTTGGAAAAGTGATAATCAATTATGTATGTGTCCATTGGGTTAAACTTTATTGAAAGCTGCAAAGTAAGATTTAAGCTATACACAGATATAATTAATACATCTAAACAGACAGTCGATGCTTGGAAAGTTTCATCAATAAAAGAACCCATTATTATTACTCAAGGATAACATAAATTAGTTATTTTTAATCTTTAGCTAGAAACCCTTTTGTTTCACAACAAATAATTTAGGAATCTATACTTTTAGATTGAAATCCTTCCCCAACAATTCAATCCCCACTGTCAATAAATATTATACACTCTCGAAATGAAATGGTCCCACGTATGTCGGTGGTTTAGCAGC
>VNJV01010002.1:0-140504 GCA_008042635.1 Drosophila nikananu | reverse complement strand
TTTCAATAAAATGAAAGGGGTTACATCGTGAAAATTGTTAAAAATTGGCCAAAAATTAGAAATCTAGTTTTAAATGCAGAAAAGTTCTCCTTGTAAAGCCAAGAAGAAAAAACCAAACCAGACTGAAATCGGTTGAGTTTAAACAAAGTTACGATCAAAAAACCTCAGAAAAAGTTCTCAATTTTTGAGACAAAAATGTACCACTTTTTTTAAATAAAATGAAAGGGGTTACATCGTGAAAATTGTTAAAAATTGGGAAAAAATTAGAAATCTAGTTTTAAATGCAGAAAAATTCTTCTTGAAAAGCCAAGAAGAAAAAACCAAACCAGACTGAAATCGGTTGAGTTTAAACAAAGTTACGATCAAAAAACCTCAGAAAAAGTTCTCAATTTTTGAGACAAAAATGTACCAATTTTTTTCAATAAAATGAAAGGGGTTACATCGTCAAAATTGTTAAAAATTGGCCAAAAATTAGAAATCTAGTTTTAAATGCAGAAAAATTCTCCTTGAAAAGCCAAGAAGAAAAAACCAAACCAGACTGAAATCGGTTGAGTTTAAACAAAGTTACGATCAAAAAACACATCCTTTAGGTATCAATAGAGAAAAGTTTGAATTTGTCAACTAAAACCAATATCGACGAGTTTTTATAAATCAACCCGACGAACGACAGATAATTATATCGAATAATTAACTATAATATTTATAAACAAATAAACAACAATTCCCACGATAACATCAATAAGATTATTTTGATTGAACACTATGAATATTGATAGAAAAATAAAGAAGAAAATTATAAATTGGCGATACTGATCATTCTCGATAACCCGATAAGGACGATTAGTAATCGATAGCAATACTTCCCTCTGTTATATAAAGGGAAATTGTGGAAAATCAGTATAAAATTATATGTAACGAGATTTAAAATCCGATTTTTATCGATAACAAATCACTGGATTTGTGGTTTAATATAAATATATATCGAGCGGTCCAAATGGCGATCAAGAAATTATAACTAATAACAGTTATAATATTTGATTTTTTCCTCTTGGTTAGAATTGCAGAAAATTGAAAATAAAGTACATTATACCCGATACGAAATCTTTCAATTTTTTCGATAACCAATAACCGATATTCTCACCTAGAGGGCGAATTGCGAAAGTTGTAGCAGCAGCAGCAGAAGGAGCACACCATATACACCAGGAAATTGATGCTGCCGCACCACGTCGACGTCGAAGTATTACCACTGCCGCAGCCGCTGTTGCTGCCGCTGCCGCTGCCGACGCCAACGTTGCCCGTAAGCGTGGCACTGGAGCTCTCTTCGGTGGCAGCGCTGCTGCTATTCTGCCGACTGCTGCTCTCCTTTCTCTCTCCCTTCTCGCGATCGCGACAGAGCTCTAGGCCAGCGGCCGCTGCGATGATCGATGCTGCCGATGACTTTCGACGTCCTGCGCTGCCGATGCCCGCTGAGGCAGAGGCCAAGGCAGCGCTGCTCTCGGCGGTCTTCTGTTTGAGGAACTTGGTAAAGCGGGGGGCGTGGCCCTCTAGGGCGGGCGGGGCGCTGCAGGTTGAAGGTTTGCGCTCGCCCGCTGCCTGCGTCGATGTCGAGCTCGCTGCTGCTGCTGCCGCCGCCGCTGCTTTCTTTAGCTTCTGTTGATCATCCACAAAGGAGATTTGCTTCCACTTTTTCTTCTTCTTCACTTTCGCGGTGGCTTTTTGCAAGTGTCGCGATCGCGCTGCCGCTGTTGTTGTTGAAACAGTTGTTGTTGTTGAATGTAGATTGGTAGCTGTTGTTGTTGCTGCTGCGGCTGCTGCCGGCGTTGGCGTTGGACGCGCTGCAACGGCGACGTCGGCGTCGTCGTCACTTTTGGCCGCCAGTTCAAAAAACTTTGCCGCAAACACTCACATGCACACACACATGCAAAATGGGTAATGCACACAGACGGCGCAGCCACGCAAGCACACACACAGACACACTCACGCAGGTTGAGCGCTGCGTCGACGTCGCGGCGGCGTCGGCATTTGTTGGTGTTTTGTTATTTTTTGTTGTAGTTTTTTTTTAATATTATTTTAAGAGATTTTCAATGTAATTATATTATTTGTTGTCGAATGTTATGGAGTTTGTTGTTAAACGTTGCAGTGTCTTGTTGTATAGTTCTTGTGTCGTTTTGGCTTGTAGAATTTGTTTTAATTGCAAAGCTCTTATTTTTAAATCAACAATTTGACTTTGAAAGGTTTCTATAAATTACTCCGTTGACTTTGGGCGGTGTTTAGGTATTCAACAACATTTACTTGAGCTATTACGTTTGCTGCTGTACGTTTTGTTAGTGTAACTGTTGTAATAAATTCTTGTTGGTGTATTTTTATTTACATTATTGATTGGGTTGGTTTTCTATGAAATTCTTTTTGTTAATTGCAAAATTTGTCAAGACAACTTTATTGATTTCTTTTTAAGAAATTCATGTATAAAAGCAATTAGAGAACTTTATCCAATTGTTTTCTGTGGCTTTCGGTGTTTTTAATTTGCTATTGTTGGTAAATGCTTTGGAAATAGTAATGTTTGTTTTGTGATGGTTGTTTTAAACTTTTTTGATATTTTATTACACAAGTTTCTTATGAAACTTTCTTGTATAACTATTTATTTTTTAAGGTTTATTTTTGAATGTTTATTGGTTTTCCACTGTTTGTTATTTTAAGCTTTTCATACACTTATGAATTTAGGAGCTGTAGTAAGTCAGGTATGACGGTATTTATTTATTTGTGTATTTATGAATGATTTGAACTTTGATATTGTATTATTAACGGGTTTGGCATTGCAAAGCTGTCTTAACTGCTTTTGTTGTTTAACTTGAGCATGTTGTGTTTACTTAGGGCTTTTCTGGAATTCACATTAATGACAATTAGTTTGTATTTATTTTGCATGCACTCCTTCTGCTTTTCCAATAATTAGAATTATAAGTTGGTGTTTTATTGTATTGTTAACCAGGCTATTTTCATTCATTTATTGCTTTTCCGTGTGTGTTGATTATTGTTTGTTTTTGCCTACATTTAGATTTGTATGCTTTTGCTTCTCTTATTGTCTCATTTTTCTTTTGTTTACTTAGAAGTTCATATTTTACACGTTATGGTATGGTTTTAATTAGTTTACTGTATTTTTACGGAAGTTTATTTATAGGTTGTTGTTTTTTTGAAAACTTTGGCAAATTTGGGTTTATTTTGTTTTAAATTGGAAGTTTTTCTGGATTACTTTTTTGGTGTTTTTTCCTGTGTGTTTGGTACTTGGTTAAATTTTGTGTTTAAATTTTGGGTTAATAAATATTTTTTAGCACCTTTTACTCCCCTATTCAGGAGCTCTTGTTTCCAGATTTTTGATGTTATTGTTTGATTATGCTTTTTGTTTATGGAACTACCTTAGTGTTTTCCCTAATTTATGGGAATAAGTATTTGGTGTTTCGTTTGGTTATCATTCGCGCTTTTATCTGTTATCTCTTATCTTTGCCTCCAGCTTTCTGCTTTGCTTTTTTCTCTTGCTTTTTTTCTCTGCTTCTTTTATGTAATTTACAACCGCCGGCTCCCTGCCGCTGCTGCCGCCGCCGTCTGTCTCCCTCTCCTGCGTTTGTTATTTTCCTCTTTTTTTGCGTTTGTTTTCTTCTTTATTTTTTGAGCACTTGAAAAAAAGTGAAGCACAACAACAAAAAATGCCTTTGTTTACCGAATATTTTGGCGATTTCAACGATTTTGGCGATTATTGTGACGGCGTGCTATTATGAATATTATTTTTTTTTATTTAAGATTATTATAATAAGTATTATTATTAGTTTTCCTTTGTTGTTTAGGGCGGCGCGCGCGCACACACACACAGGCACACACACGGCGTTTGGCGATAGGCGGTATGCGATATGCGGCGTGCGATAGGCTTGGGGATTTGGGCAATAATAAACAATTGCTTTCCAGCAGCTCCGCTTTTAAAAACACATTTCAGTTGATGCTGCCATTGGCCCGGAGAGTGCATGTTTCCGTGCGATTCCTTTGGGTTTTTAACAAAAGGATTTTGATTTATTTAATTCGAGTGCCTGCAAAACCACGCTGATGGTGCAGCGGCAGAAACAGCTGACGGAACAGCCATTTTTTTCAATTTGTTTTTACATTACATTTAGGCCCCGAAACACCGACTAGCATCATAGAGAACTTCCTGAACGTCGGAACAACAACAAAAAAAGTACTTCGAATGTAAACAAAAATGAATATTTTGTTATTTCCTCGGATGGCAGTGGGCAACCGTCAACCGACGCGGCAGATTATTAAATTCACGAAATATTTTCCGCGTTCCGCCTTCATTGAGTGAAAACTGGACTTTCTCTCGGCTGTTCGTCGGCAGAAGCCGAAGCAGAAGCAGAGGCGCTGGCAGAACTGAAGGTAAGCTACTCTCTGAGAGAGGCTGCCACTTTAGCTTTTTTCCCGTAACATTTGACTTTTTTGGAAATTCAGATTCGAAAAAAAATTAAGAATTGCGGGTAGCGGGAATTGTGGACTTTTTTTTAAATATTTATTTGGCTTTTTCCCGCTTTTATTTTATTTTATTATCATCTCAAAAAGGTCTAAACCTGCGAAATTATATTTTTGATTGACTAATAAAATAATAGAAAATATGTTATTATTCTGTTACATTTAAAAGGATAACAAAAAAATGATAATATTTAATTTTATATAATCGAACACCCAGCCACCTGTATCCTACGCGGATAGACCTCTAGGCAATGCATCACGACCGCTACGCGACGGTAGTCAAATATCAAACCGAGCAAAATAAAAAAATGTCCTTAGGGGTTACCTACTGCCCCTTAGAGTCGATTTATGCATTTATCTGGGTTATTTTTGAATATTTTTAGCTTTTGTTTTTTATTTCTTTCGAGTCAAACACATCAAGATTTGGCAGCACTGCTCCTCTCTCAGTTTGTTTTGAAACTCCCCACAGTTCTCCAATCTATTGAGGTGAATTGTCCTCCTCTGCGAATTTTGAAACTTACTCGCTCTCTCTGTCTCTCCACCCAAAAGACTCGATCATTAAGGGTGAAACGGGTCATTGAACTATCGGTTAATTAAATGCTGCTAATTTTTCTTTTTTTTTTTTTTTATTAAAATAAAACAGTCTATGATAAAAAAAAATACAGTTGCTAAGATATGGTATTGATGACCACACTCATGTGTTAAATATTTGTTGTCAAGAGATCAGTTGCAGATGAACCTATAGTTTCGATAATCCGCGATAAAATTAAACGAAAGAAAATAAAAATTATGACTAAACGTTTTTTTTTTAGTTTCAAATTAGTTTTAGCTTAGTTTTTAATTAGTGTGCATACTGATATTATCCGTTGGTGTTTTTAATAGGGACTTTTAAGAGAATTAAACATACAAACATAAGTAAATAAATTATTTTATATACATATATTTAATTAATAATTTAATTTGAATTTGTATGAAATTGTATGTATGCATTTTATTTATATAATTTTAACTGGATAAGCACTTACTATATACATAAATATTAGCATTATTGAATAAATCATATTGAAAATTCTACCTGCTACTCCGCTTGGAATTAAGCCCTAACTTGTAGGATTTAAAACCAGCAATTTCGTACTTCTAAAATACGAAAAACTATCCCTTAATTATAAAAACGGATTTGGATAGTAGTTTTGGTCTATTGGCCTATTAAGCTCAAAAATCGGCTAGAATGACCTTGCCCTTTGACAGATCCCTTTTTGCAAATTCACCTCGAGACGGGAAAAGGAGAGGATTATTCACCTCATCCACCGACTGCGACGCGGCAGAGGAGCAGAATTCACCTTGCACTCGGCTTTTAAGAGCGCATTTGGCCACACGGCGTTCCAGAGAGAGCCCCGCTGGAGAGAGACAGCAAAAGAGAGTGGTGCGAAGGGGGCCAAAGCGGGGGCGAGAAAAGCCAAAGCACGCCTGCGGAAGCTGTGTGGAGACCGAGCGACGCCGACTGCAGCGCACAGACGCCGGCAGCGACGACGACGCTTGGCTACCCATTCCAAAAATTTGGGTATGCCCGATTTTAAACTATTTTGGAGTACTGCAGCTCAATATATTTGATATTTGCGGATTAAAGACCTATGGAAAATGTAACCCATAATAAGAAAGGAAGGAAACTTCGTGAAAATGAAGATTGTATGCCAAGACAATACATATTTTTAAATAGATCTTAAGAATGTAAAGAATGGTTTCTTTTTTTTCTAGCGGATATGTATGAACTCTGCTGTTGATTTGTATTTGATTCATAGAGCAGGAAAAGACTCCTTTCTTGAACATTTTTAATGGAACCCTCTGCTTTGCCAAGGTATTCAAGTATTCGTTTCGCATACCTCTTAATATTTCTACTGAATGAAGTGCGCAAAAATAATAGTAGACGCCGACGGGAGTGAAATGTGCCATGCTTTTTTCGGGACTCCTCTACTTGACTTAGGAACGGGCAAAAGTGAAAAAATAAAAACAAGTAAAATAAACTAAGCAGAGCAGTTGCCCGGAGTTTCCAATTGAAACTCGCGGCGACTTATCGCTTATTTATTATTATTTCGGCTCTATTTTTCTACTATTATTTATTGTTTGCCGGAACGAGACGTACGGCGAGAGCGAGCTCATGGGTTTTCGGCTCTCGCCGCACAATTTCCTTCTCTTTTGCGCAGAAAAGCTGCGCGTTCTTCATTCCAATAAGCTCTCTTTTGGCGACGCTTCGCGCTGCGCTGCGCTGCCAGCGTCGCCGTGGGCTCTTATCAGAGTTTGTTGTTACTTCTGCTTTTGTTGTTGTTATTCTTGTTCTCGTTGTTGTTGTTGTTGTTGTTGTTGTTGTTGCGCACTGCACTTGAAAACTTAATTTACGCATCTTCCCAATTGGCATTAGCATTGTGCCCTTGCATCCGATTGTTCTTGGCCAAAATCGAAGGCAAAGCTAATGCTAATACTAATGCCAATAAATAAGCTGGGTCAAGAGATGGGTGCGACGACCGCGAAGTCGGCAGAGGAGCTATTGCAGCCACAGCGGCGGCGGTAGCAGCAGCTGCGGCGAAGAGGTTGGCGTCTTGACTAAAATCACTTGATAACGAGATTTTTTCGAGTAAAATTATGAAATTATGAAAACAAATCCAAAGTTAAAAGTAGCTTAGATCTTGATAAAAAGTGACCCAACATTTTACAAATTTGTAAAGCGGTAACAACTTTTTTATTTTAACATTTTTAAATTTTTGATTAGTTTTTTTTTATACTACTAACTAATGCTAATGCATTATTTTCTTCTTACTTATAACCGATTTTCATGATCGGAAAGGGTATACTAACTTCGGTTTTCTGAAAGTTTCCTTACTTGTTTTATTTTTATTTTAATGCCCTATTTAAATTAAGCTTTAAGACCGATGTTTTCTTAATTGTATACTTTGTTATAATGTTTTTAAAATATCCTGAACTTTTTTAAGGAGAAGTAAGTAACTTACAGTGAGACTCAGTTGGGAATTCCAATTTAAAGCCCTTTTGTGGGATCAAGTCCTTTGTTTAAGTAAAGAAATCTATTAAAACTACTATTTGTTATAAGATGTGTAATAAAATACAAGATACAAAAGATATATGATATTTTGGGATATTTTCTATTTTCTAAATACTTTTGTAATTTATTAATTATTATATTTTAGTTTGTGGAAACCATACCCCGTGGCTCACTGTAATAATTACATGACTCTCTTTCAGGCACTTCTCCTGGCTCCTTACGGTGCCATTTTGATTGCTAGATTAGCTGACCCCTGACCCCTGACCCCCTCCAAGGGGTAACCTTATGCTGCACTCAGCCAGAGTCCTGGCATTTCGTTATTACCTCTTAAGCTGCCCCAAGTGCCTCAAGGTGCTGCAGGCGAAAAACCAAAAAAAAAAAACAGAACAGAACCCCCTGGAAAGTTTCAAATTTCTTTTGGGCCCCCAAAACATAAAAACAAACAAAAAGCGGATTAGAGAAGAAGTCGTCGCCGAGAGTCGCCGCGGGCTCGTATTGCAATTATCCTCTGAGAGTTATCCATCAAAGATGCCGCTCGTCGCCGCCACTTGTTCTAATGAAAATTTGCTGCCATTTTCCGGTGAGTACCGGGAATTTTCCGTGAACGCAGGTGGGTAGCCCGCGCCATTACACTTGACGGAAAGCCCGATGTTATGGTTATGAGCGCCCCAAAACCAGATGTTATCCATCCCGGACTCTCCGGAGTCCGGAGTTTGGCATTAAATGTGCGTGGCAGAGATATCTGTCACTCAACTGTGTCCCAGATTGGGCCATCATTTCCCATCTGAACTTATGGCCGGGCTCTCGGGCACAGGGTCAAGTTTAAAGTTGACAAGAGTCCGAGTTGGGCGTGTGAATACATTTCGTTTCGATTTCGATTTCGACACCTATGTGGCCGTGGCCCCTCTTTATTTTCCAAGAAAACAAAAAAACAAAAAATGCCATCTATCCGCACATCTAAAATATGGTGGGGGTCCCCTTCCCCTAATCTATTCCCCCCTCCAGCCTATGTCCACTTTTGCTTTGACACACAGCCGCAACAATAACAAAAGGGAGAAAAGAAAAGGAAACAAGAGGAAAAGCTGGGAAAAAATAGAGAGAGAGGCGCACAAAACTAATGGATGGGCAATGGCACCCAGGGGGCCATCCAGGGAGATAGGAAACAGGTCGGCGGGGGGTTAGTGAGGCAGGAATTGGGGATATATATATGTATATATAGATCATCTACATACATATATATATATGTATATAACACCCAGAGGAGTGTGTCTCGTTTTTGGTTTAAATATTTGCAACAAAAATGTTAAAACCGGAAACAGGAAACGGATTTGAAGCTGAATATTCAAGGGCGTAATTAATTGTACTATTATATTGGTAGGTATTTAATAAATATGCCATAAAATAATTGAATTATTATAAATTATTATTAATATTATTTTGTTATAAGAAATTAATAAGTGAATTGAATGATTTTAATGGTAAAAATAACAAACATGTTAAGACCGGAAACAGGAAACAGGAAACGGATTTGAAGCTGAATATTCATTAGCGTGATTAATTGAACTATTATATTTTTATTTAAATTTATTAAATGCCTGTTTTATGCCTTATTTATACTATTAAAATAAATAATTCCTTAAATAATTGTATTAATATTAATTTATAATTTTATTATAAGAAATTATTCAATGAATTCACGATTTAAATAGTACAAATAAAGTTGCTGGTAAAAATGAATAATATATTAATACAAATATGTAATTAACTAATATAAAAATAATGAATTAATTGATTACTTGTACTATTATATTGTTAATTATTAACAAAGGCTTTATACTATTCAAATAAGTGAGATAAGAGTTTTTAGCATTTAAACAGACTTAAATAGGTTCAGTATATTTTTTATGCAAATTTTATAGAAAATTTCCTACATGTTTCTCTGACTTAAAATTTAAAATTAAATAAATGGAATCCTATATAATTAATTAGGTCTCTGTAGCGCTAAATAAATTATTTAAAATTTATTATTTAGAGTCAAATTTGAAGCTAAATATTCATATTTATTATTTATATTCATCAGTTCCAGCAACCAGTGCTTTTTATATCATATTATATATAAAGTTTAAAATTGTTGTATTATTATATAATATTCTAATATTGTTATTATTTTGTTAAATTATATATTAAGTTTAGTATGTATGTAATAACAGACTGGATTTAAAAAAAAAAAGTAATATTAAGAGCAGCAATTCTTTAAACATTATTTGTGTCCCTTTCAATGATTGCGACTGGCTAAAATATATTTTTATAATTTATTACCTGCAATTTAAGCCAATTAAATGGCTAAGAAAAACAAACAAGAGAACGAGGGAAGCTTTTTATTTGATTTCCAATAAAGGAAAACTTGACATTATTAGTGGAGAATTTTTGCAACAGAGAGATGCTTCTTGGAAATTGAGGTTTTCCCTTCAATTTCCATCCAATTGCCTGCGTTTGTTATGCCTAATATATGATGAAAATGTTTTCCTCTTTAGCTGCCAATCCAATTAAGTTGAAGACCAACAAAAGGTCACATTTTACGGCCTGTGGACAGTTTCCCGGAATTCATCAACATGGCAAACATTTGTGGTTTAAAGGAAAATTACGAGGCAAAGTCAAACCATTTATAGTTTTGCAATCATAACAGTTACTGCTGAAAGTTTCAAGCTGAGGAAAACGTCTAAATTAAATCTAGTTTTCGGATACTTTTTTTGAATTTTTACAATTTCCATTATTATTTTTCCCCAGACTGATTATTTTCGCCAGCTGTCTCTTAATATTTTTCAATTTCCTGCTCTTTGAGCTCCACTTTCGTTTCAGATTTTCGTTTTTTTTTTGTTGCGCCACGCCCACTTCCACGCCCACGCCCGAAGTTAACAATATTGCCTCCGGGGGAGGGGACGGTGGGCGGATGGGCGTGGCCGGCGGACAAACAAATTGCATGCGTCTCTCATTTCTCATTTCGCATTTCAGCTCCGGTTGCCTGCTGCTGCACTTACAGTTACAGCACTGCAACAAGCGGCAGGTGGGCGCCCGGCCACGCCCCCTGGGCGGTACCACCGCCTACCGTTTGTGTGTACCGCACAGCTGGGTACACAGGGGCATACACTGGGGCTTTGGATTAATTCGGGAACGGTGTTTCTCCCATCGATAAACTATCGGTTCGATTTTTTATATTTAAAGCAATTTAAATTTTACTTAAGAATTTGTAAAGTAAACTCATCAATAGGAGTATCTTCCATCGATAAACTGACTGTTAAAAATAATCCAATCGATAAAGTGTCTGTTAAAAATGATCTATTCGATAAACAGTCACTTAGAAATTCTGCCATCGATAAACTGTCTGTTCAAAATTCTCCCATCGGTATCCTTTCCGTTAAAAATTCTCCTATCGGTAACTGTGTGTTAGAAATTTTGTCATCGATAAACAGTCACTTAGAAATTCTGTCATCGATAAACTGTCTGTTCAAAATTCTCCCATCGGTATCCTTTCCGTTAAAAATTCTCCTATCGGTAACTGTGTGGTAGAAATGCTAAGTTATTTAAAAAACCAATCTTAAATATATTATACAAATTGTATACTTTTTCTGCGAGTGCACACGTTTACTTCCCGTGTCTAGCCACCAAAAAAGTTAATCATAAAAACGCCGAGCGAAAATGCCAAGGTTCAACGTGTTGCTGATTGTTTTTCTGGCAGGAGGTGTTTTTTTGTGTTTTATTTTGGTTAAAAATGAGAGAGACGAGGGGCGCAGGCGGCCTGACACGCCCACCAACCAGTTGCACTCTGCGTATACGCAATAATCGCTGGCAAAAGGCCATTGAAAAATTTAACAAACGATGAAGTCTGCAGAATGCAGAAAATGCAAATGAAAATAAAGAGCTCACCGAAATGGCTTAATATACATTACAGGGAAAACGCTGACAAGTGGCACTCAATCGACTTACCTGTAAAGAGAGAAGGTGTAAAGGTAAGATTAGTTTGATGAAAAGGTAAGTAAATGGGAGGGAATTTTATTATGTTATTTACATCTATTGATTATTATAAAATAGATTTTTTCTTATATTTCCCAACTTCATTTCTTAATGATAAAATGTATAAAATAAACTTTATATTTAAAAGAAAGCTTTATGAGAGTTTAAAAATAAAATTCAAACAAAAACTCTGCAATTTCTCCCCCTAACAGCTTTTAATTTCTGAAAAATCCTGACCCCAAACAACAAAAATGGCATTGAGCTAGTTTTCCTTGACCAAGCTTTTCAAGTTGGATTAGCCCGGAAAAGCTTTTGCCCAGCAAGTTTTTCCTTAAAGTTTGGTTGAGTGGTGAAAAGCTGAAATTAATTTTCCAAGCTTTGGGTTTGCTACCCAGCTGAAGAGCTTTTCTTGCAGGTAATTTCCTTTAAGATCAATGTGGGAAAAAGCTTTGGCATTAACAAAAAAATACATATATAAATATAATATATTATATGTAAATATATATTTGAACTTATAACCATCATTACTTACCACCTTTTTCACCCTATTCTTTTGCTTTGTAAACACAATTTATCAGAACGGCCTGGGCATATATTTTTCTCATCTCTTTTTTCCCAAAATTTGTCTCTATTATTCTTTATTTTTCCTAGGTTTTTCTCTTTTTTCGTTCTTGTTTCGCTTACTTTGTTTGGCGTTTGGCCAATTTTCAGTCAGGTGTTGCTGGCTCAGCAGGTGAGCAGCACACCACAAATTAAGGCTACAGCTCAAAAATTCCGCAAAAAACAAAGCTTACTTGCAAAAGGCGGTAGAACAAATGAAGGAAATGCAGGACAAAGCTAAATTGTTGCAATGGTTTTTCTGAAAAACACTATTAAATCGAATTTCTTGAAATTCTTGGGTAACAGGATTTCAAAGGAACATATAAAAATTGTTTTAAATTCTGGAACTAATTAACTTGAATTAATTATTATTGTGGGAATTAAATAAAATAAACAAGAAAATATTAAAGATTATTCTTCCTAAGATTAATACTGGTTTAAATTTATTTTATACATTTAGAATATACTTAAAAACCAAGGGGGTTTTCAGTCAACTTTAAGTGCATAAAATATATCAATTTCTATATACAAAATATATATATCTATAAATATAAATATAAATAAATATATCTATAAATATAAGTACACATATATATATATAAACCTTAATATAGAAAAATAAATATTACCTTTTAATCCTTATACAAATTAAAATATAATTACAAATACAGAGCACGTGTTTAATAGATAACTATTATTTATGTTAATTTTAAATAACTAAATAAATATATTTATGTAAATGCAAATACAGGGCAGGTGTTTAATAGATAATTCATGCACTTACTTAGATAATTGATATGTTTAAATAAATAAAAATAAATGATCTAAATAAATATGTATTTCTCTTTTTCTCATATATTTATTGAAATATATTTATTTATTTAAATATGCAAATAATCGAAATAAATATGCAAATGGTCTATAAAAACCTCCTTCTGTTTATATTTAAATTTTTCTGACTAAAATAAATAAAATAATTATAAAAATAACCATAAATACAACTCTAAATAAGCAAATATATAAAAATCATGTACAATATAATTTCTCTGCCTTCCCCAGAAATTCCCCACTTAATTTCATGCATTTCCTGGCCAAACTCGTCCTTATTACAATTGCCATCTGTGTCTGCTCTGCAATATATATTAAATTCCTGACCTTGTCCTGGCCCTTTCCACCTGCCCGTCCTTCTTATTTTTTCTTTTCATTTTAATGGTTTTGTGTTTATTATCATTCCTCCTCATCCGAGGGCTCACCTTTTGTGCCCGCCCGTTGCCCCCCGCCCAAATGTTTGTCTTACCCATCTCAGATCTCAGATTGCCTTTATCTTAGGGATATACTTCAAATGGCCATCCGAGCTGCTCTTCTACCTGCTTCACCCCTTTCCCCCTTTTCCCGTTGCTCGCATTTCCCTGGCTCTCGCTTTCAATTCCGTTTCCATCGGCGAAATGCAGATTGCCTTGCAAATGTCACACGTGTCGTATGCGTAATATTTGTAATGTCAGCATTACACAGGCAGGGGGATCAGGCTATTGAAGGCAACAAAAAAATGTATGCATCAAATTGCATGCGGTTTATGGTAATTAACTTTGCCAGCTCGATTTATATGCTCGAATTTATTTGCTGCACAAATTAAAGCATCGAATTATGGCGGAAACAGCCAGCGGGGCTTATAATTTGTAGTTGATTTAATTTTACGGCAAAGCCCCTTTAACAATAACCTTCCTTTAATAATAGCAACCCTTTAATAATAACTCTCTTTGAAAAATAACTCTCCTTTGAAAACACTTGAACTCTTTTTCCGCTGTACATTAAATTCTGTGAAATTAATATGTTTAATGGGGAAATATTGTAAAGGATTGAAGGAATTGTGTGGCTATAATTAACAATTAATTTAACCTTTCTTTTGGCAAAGAAAAAAGAAAAATAAATATATACATATTTAAGCTGAAGAGGTAACAAGAAATACATTTTCAAGCTTAAGAGAAAACTTTATAATTGGCTTAAAAACATTAAAACAGAAAACTTGTGAAAACATTTTGGGAAGTTGCAGGTAATGACGAATGCTCATAAAATAAATAATTAAATAAATTAATACCCATAATTTATTTAATTATTAAATTTATGGTAGATTTTAATAAATAATATTTATGAACTTATTATTTAGTATATTTTTTATTTATTATACACATTTTAGGAAGGTGCAAGTAATGACAAATATGGTTATTAATTTATTTAATGGATATTAATAATTATTATTTATTTTATTTATATGTTTATATATATATATATTATATTTATTTATTTATTTCATTTATTAATATATTCTATTTATTTACTTGTTATTTATTTTAATAGCTGAGCCAAAACATGTGAAAACTTCGGCTAGGCATAAATATATATTTGAATAGGTTTTAATGTTAGTTAAAAGATGAATTTAAGTTGTTATTCATTTAAATTTAAATAGGTTTTAATGTTACATAAAATATGAATATAAATTCGTATTTATTTAAATGTAAACAGGTTTTAATGTTACTTAAAATATGAGTTTAAATAGTTTTTAGTGTTACCTAAGAAATTAATTAAAAAAAGCTTTTTATTTATATTTAAGTTGGTTTTAAGGTTACTTAGTAAATCAATTAAAATTGATTTTTATTTATACTTTTAAGGTTACTTAGTAAATCAATTAAAATTGATTTTTATTTATACTTCTAAGGTTTTATTGCAAAACTAAAATTGATTGATTTAATTCATTCATTAAACAAACTCCCAAAAATCCTTTCGGTTTTCCTAGTATTTCTCTTTATTCAACAGGTAAAATTCATTATTATTTCAGGTTTAAGCTTTAAATTTAAATCCTTTTGCTTTTCCCAGTATTTCCCTTAATTCCACAGGCAAAATTCATAATTATTTCTGGCTTAAGCTTGGCGTTTTCCTGGTTTTAAAGGAAATCGAAACCCACTAAGTTAATGAGCGACGCAACAGACATTCTCTAGTGTCCTGAAGGTCCTGCTTTTCCCTGCGTTCAGTTTTCGGCTCTGCAAATATGCCTTCATTAGCGCCAACCAAAAAGTATGCAACACTCGAATGAAAATGAAAATGAAAATGGAAGTGGAAGTGAAAATGATAAGGAGAAAAACAAAAGGGAAAAAGAAAACGAAAAACATAAAACTCCTGTTCGCGGATACAATATGCAAACAAAGGCACGTGCTGGCATCCAAAAGCGGGGCCCATTTCTTAACCCTCAGAGTAACCACTTTTCCGCCGCCGCCGCCGCAGTTTTCCCCGGGGAAAAACTCTCGCACCAGCAGCCGCGCGGCATCCTTCTCAGTTTCGGCTCAAACTTTTGCAACTCGCTTAGAGGCTCGTTAGAGGGAAACGACTGTCAGATGACCAGTAGAGAGAAACTCAGGGAAACCTCTGTTAACCCGCTCAAAACGGGGTCAAAACCGACAGCTCGAGGGGGTTAAAGCCTAAACTTGAACAGTTTAATTAACAATTTCTTGGATTGATTGACAGAAGTGCTAATCGATTTTCTAGGATTTTCCTGGAAGCAAGGCGGAAATTCTATTGAAAACAATAAGGTTTTTGTGTTAAACATTTTAATAATTTTAATTGTCCCTCTCTCTTAGTCTCTCTTTAAATATCTCTCTAAGTCCCTCTCTAAGTCTCTTTCTTAGTCTCTCTCTCTTTTAGTCTCTCTTTAAATATCTTTCTAACACTCTCTCTAAGTCTCTCTCAAAATCACGCTCAAAGTCATTGTCATTGTCTCTCTGTCTTTCTCTAAATCTCTGTCGAAGTCTTTCTTTTAGTCTTTTTCCAAGTCTCTCTCCAATTCTCTCTCTAAGTCGCTCTCCAAGTCTCTCTCAAAGTTATTGGCTCTCTGTTTTTCTCTGTTTTTCTCTAAGTCTCTCCCGTAGTCTCTCTCTAACTCTGTTAAAGTCTCTATCTAAGTCTCTCTCTATGTCTCTCTCTATGTCTGCCTCTATTTCTACCCTAAGTCTCTGTCTAAGTTTCTGTTTATGTGTTTCTCTATGTCTCTCTATCTTTAAGTTTTTCTCTATATGTATTTTTCCATGCGTTTTTTCCACGTCTCTTATTATCCCTCTTCATTAATACCGCGTTCCTGCGTTCGTTGGGGGAATACCCGAATACCCCTTTTAAAGTTGTTCCTTTTTTTTTTGTTCTCTTACCAGCTGATAAAAAATTCGGGCTGCGTTCACCGACTCGACCCGATACCCTGATGGCTTAAAGATTGCTCTCCAAATTGGAGTATAATTTATATGGACATTAGCTTGGCGGCGAAAATTTTCAATTCATTGGGAGGACAACAACTTTGACATGGCATATAAATGAGGCAACGCAACAGGGACACCCCCAGGACAATGGCAAAGCCTCAGGATTTCTGCTTGAAATGTGTGTGTGTATACATTTCTTGTGTTATTTTGTTGGCTTTTTGGGCCTTGGGTCTGGGGCAAACGGCAACAATAATAAACATTTCATCTCGGACCATTTGTCTGTGTGTTTTTAATAATAAATAAACTGTAAACATAAGTCACGCATACACAGAGAGCTAAAGTTGAGCCCCGAGCAGGGGACACTGGGCGAAGAGGGGGAGGGAAAGTCCTTAGAAAATTATGAAATATTATAATTAGGAAATGATAATTATAAGTGCAGCCATTGGGTAAATTTCCTAGTTTAATTTAATTTTAAGTTCCTTATAAAATATAAAAATAAATCCATGAACAAATAAGTAAACTGCTGCTTTTCTTACTAATATGAAAATAAAAAATATAAAATAATAACTATATTTGCTAACTTTGGCCATACCTTTTGCTTATAATTTATTTCTATATTTAAAGAAAATTTCTAAAACAATTCAAAACATAATTGAGTAACCAAAAAACTATTCTACATCAATATTTAACGACTTATTAATACACAAAATAATATTTATACATTTTACTTAAATAAAAATGTACTTTTAATTTTTGCACCAAAGTAAAGTTTGTATCTGAGAGTAAGATTTAATTTATTTTCGCAACCAAATTGAAAAAATGTCAAGAATGTAAGCCCCGCATAAATCACAAAATTTGATGCATTTTCTTTTTTCGCTGTGCAGGGATTTATGCCTCTGCGGAGGAGAGGTTAAGAGGTCAGGGGAGTTGCGGCCAAAGCTATGCAAATGTTGCGGCCTGCCTCCGAATCTGTCTGGATTTTAAAAGCACACAGAATTCCTCTGGTCTTTCCTGCGTACTATAAAACTTCCCCGCTCTCCCTTCGCTCTATCTCGTTTATTTTTTTTTGTTTATAATTCCTAAGGGAATTTTTGATTTGGGGAATATTAATGTTATGACTTAAATGGGCAACTTGTTGGCAGAGAAAGATAGCAGAGCTGCCTTAAGATTTATTACATTTTATTAGCTGGCTTTAAAGGTAAATAACTTGTGATTTGTAAGATTTTTCATTTATTACAACTAACTAGTAATATTTTTAATAAATATAAATAGGAAAAGCTAAGTCTGGGGAATTAATAAGAAGTGCTAGAGTATATAAAAATCAAATTTGAAGTCAACTTAAATTCTTTCTAAATTTATTTCAAAAATACTACTAGTTAAAAATAAAGCCTAAGCGAATTTTGAGGAGATCTTTAGTATTTTAAAATGTAATTAAATATTTTTAAATCCTTCGAAAATACTTTCCTCATTTATAAAAAAAATATAACTAATTCAAAATAAAGTCCAAGAATTTCATAAGAAGTGGTTGTGTATTTACAGGTGTCATAAAATATTTTGAAAACCTTATTAAATACTTTCTTTACACTTCCTTCATTTATAAGAAATATAACCTTATAGAAATAAAAATTAGGATATTTATGTAAAGTGGTTGAGTATTTTAAAAGGTTATTAAATATTTTAATACAGTTTTCATGTTTTAAAAATATTAACAGTAATAAAAATATACAAAGAAATTCAGAACATATAGAAATAAATAATTTACTATTTATTTAGTGGTTAAATGGGCTATAAAACAATATTGGCTTTTGAATATTTTTTATTCTTTTAAGAACTTATTTTTAGGTGCATTTAATTTTTCAGAATTTTAAAATGCTTTTAAAACCTTTTTATATTGTTTTTTATGTATCTGTAAGTTCCTTAGCATTTGGAAGTTTTTTTTTTAATATTTGTAAGCGTTAAAAACCATTTTCTCTATTAATTAAAAATATAATTAGTTACTAATAAATTAGTTTTGGAGTCCTTTAGTATTTCAAAATGTCTTTTAATATTTTGTACACCAATGACTAAAACTATGACTTATTTTAATTAATTAATTAAGTTAGTTTACTGGTCAAAAATCAAGTCTAGGACTTTGTTTAGGACTTTCTTAAGGATTTTAAAAGATCATTAAATTTGTTTTTAACCTTTTTCAATACTTTATTTGTGCTGTAATAATTAGGAAACCTAACATTAAGCTGAACCCCTTATGACCTAATTTAATGGTGGCTTAAAAAGTATCAAATAGAGAGGCCTGGTTAAGACAAGGCCATAAATGCCCACTCAATTGTCCACATTCAGCTTTCATTTATTACCCACCCTCGAAAACCCTTAACCCACTTGAGCCCACCACCGATAATTTCCACAAAGTGTAACAAAAATGCCAAGTAAAAATGGAAATATATAAATATAAATATATATATATATATATATACCATAAAGCCGCAACTGTCAACTGGTTAAAGTAAAACGCTTCAGTAATTTTCGTGTTTAACCATTAGTGCGTATAATATTTCATACAGATTTATGCCCACACCCCTCGCATTATTTGCATTCTTCTGTGCTTGCTGTTCTCCTTATTTGGCTCGCAATTAAATTTAAATACATTTAATGGACGTTATTCCAATAATTGTTTAACTTTCTCTCTCTTTCCTTTGCTCGCCTTCAATTTTCACGGGCCGCCAGCTTCAATTACCCCCGCTTTCCCGTCCCGTTTTCCACCCTGTTATCCTTCTTTCCTTTTCGGGGTTCATTAAAATTATTCTCCTTATTTTATATACCTGCAGATACATATACTATATACTTATATATTTATATATATTTGTTAATTTTTTTATGCCACGCTGTGCCTTCTTCATCAGCTGCTGTCGCTGCCAGAAGGCACCAGCAGGCGGCGCGGGGGAGGGGGAGGGGGAAACAAAAAATTAAAAACATTTAAATTTAATTATACGACTATGACAAACAATTTTGGCATTTTGACAACGTTTTCGGGGGAGCTTTCCCTGTGACATTCCGCCCCCCCGGACAATTTGCAACAACAAGTCAACAATTAGCAGCGAGTTCAATGTGCCATCAGGGGGAGATGGAGAGGGGGTCCTGGACATGGACAAGGATATAATATAAATATATAAAAGTTCGTTGGCAAGGAGGGGTCACTGGTCCGGGGGTTAGCACCACTCGAGCGAAAATTTTCCAGCACTCAAAAGGGTTCTCAGCGAAAGTTTACTGCATTTTCGGGGGAAATATTCGCACAACTAAGCAGTAAATATAATATATATCTGTACTACATTGTTCTATAATGTTATAAACATTCTTTATAACAATTTATAGAATTAACATTGGTTCTTGGGGTTCTTAAAATAAGAGCAAAACTTAATGCCTGGTTATCTGAACGTCTGCAGGGCCATAAATTACTCAGTGAAACGGATGGCAAGGTGATGGCCCACAAATTGTTAATTTAATGAATAGTATATAGATTTTTTATATAATATATATCTAGGTTTATATAAATATGTATGTAGTATTATTCTGAAAATAACACTGATTGCGAAAAGGTAATATTTCTTAGAACACAAGGTTTAGTTTAAATTTGATTCTTCAGAGAACTGTGCGCAGAACGTTTCCTATTTATCTCTCTTTCTGTGTATTTCTTTTAAATTTCGTTTTCCATCTCTGCCCCTTTCAATTTACTTAAAATATTAGCTCTCTCTATCTATTTCTATACATTTTCCTGTTTTTAATTTGTTGTTTCAATTATTTATTCTTAATAGCTCTTAAAGCGTATCTCAGTGCCTCTCTGGGTCTCTCTTTAAGTATGTCCGTAAGTCTCTCTCAAAGTCTTCCTGTGTCTTTATAAATCTCTCTCTAAGTCCTTCTCTAAGTGTCACTCTAAGTATCTCTCTAAATCTCTTTCTAAGCCTCTTTCAAAGTCATTGTCCCTCTCTCTCAGTCCCTCTCTAAGTCCCTCTCTAAGTCCCTCTCTAAGTCCCTCTCTAAGTCCCTCTCTAAGTCCCTCTCTAAGTCTCTCTGGAAATCTCTTTCTAAGTCTCTTTCAAAGTCATTGTCTCTCTATCTTAGTCTCTCTCTTAGTCTCTATCTAAGTCTTTATTTTAGTCTTTTTTTTAGTCTCTCTCTTAGTCTCTCTCTAGGTCGCTCCCTAAGTCTCTCTCAAAGTCATTGTCTCTCTGTTTTTATATAAGTCTCTCCCTTAGTCTCTCTCTAACTCTCTAAAAGTCTCTATCTTAGTTTCCTCCATGTCTCTCTCTATGTCTGCCTCTATTTCTACCCTAAGTCTCTGTCTAAGTTTCTGTTTATGTGTTTCTCTATGTCTATCTATCTTTAAGTTTTTCTCTGTATGTATTTTTCCATGCTTTTTTTGTACGTCTCTTACTATCTCTCTCCATCTCCATCTTCATCTCTATTCCCTCCCTCTCTATTTCTCTCCATCTCCCTTCCCTTCTTAAAAGCTATTCTCTCATCAAAGAACACACTTACCCAAAGAGATCGGTGTCACTGCCCGGGAAACTGATGCGCGGCGAGAGCGGCGACCGCCCCTGGGCCCGGCGCAGCATCTCGTGGAGACCCGGCGGCGCATGGATGGGACTCAGGATGGTGATCTTGCGGTTGCCAGGCGGCGCCAGGAAGCCACCGCTCAGTGTGAGCTGCGTGCGCATGCCCGCCGACGAGCTCTTCATCTCGATGGTCTCCGCCGACTTGGAGATCAGAATGGAGGAGGATTGCTGCAGGCCCAGCTTGCTCATGGAGAGGTTCATGGAGCCACCGGTGGAGCTGCTATCCTGCAGGCTGCCAGCCTCAACGGCGGCATCATCGATCTGTGTGGAGGCGCTCCTGATGCACTTGTCGGGCCGCGATGATCCGGGCACACCGGCCGCTGCCTCCGAGTGGGCGGAGGTGGAGCGTACAAACTGGCGGACATGCTTCTGGTGGGCGGTGAGGAAGCCATGGGCACCCTCTGGCTGCTGCAGGAAACTCTGGAAACGGGACTTGCCGCCAGGAGGAGCGGCTGCTGCTGCTGCAGGAGATGATGCTGCTGCTGCTGCTGCTGCTGCTGTTGAGGAGGAGGAGGAGTTGCTGATGTTGTTGTTGCCGGAGGATCCACTGGCCAAATACCGAGTGCTGGTGCTGCTGCTACTCGTGCTGGTCCTCTGCTCGCTGCTGGTTATAATGGAGGTGGAGCTTTGCGCTTTTAGCTGCTGGGCCAAGGCGGCCGAGGCGCTGGCCAGCAGCTGTGTGCCACCACTGAGGGTGACCTCTCCCCCTAGGATGGAGCTGGACTGGAGGCTCTGGCTTCTCGTGGAGCTGGAGATGATCTTCTGTGACTGCTGGATCTGCTGGGTCTGCTTGATCTGCTGCTGCTGCTGCTGCTGCTGGATCTGCTGATGCTGAATCTGCTGCTGCTGCATCTGCTGCATGGCCGAGAGGCCACTGGAACTGCTGCTGGTCATCGAGTAGGATCTGGTGGCCACCTTGGTGGTGCTGGAGCTGGCAAACTTCTGGCTCTGCATCAACTGGGATTCGGGGGAGCCCAGCTCCATTTGCAGCTCGCCCAGGGAGCCAGGGAACTCGTCGGCATCCACTTCGCTGGGTGTGGTTATGATGTACTGTGGCGGTGGTGCCTGCGGGGCTCCTCCTCCTCCTCCTCCACCTGCTCCACCTGCTCCACCATTGCTCTCACTAGACATGGTTGTGTTTGGGTTTTGTTTTCACAGCTTTTTTTGTGTGTCGCTACGTTTTTCTGGGAAACAGAATTTATGCTTTTAATTTTCTTTGCACGAGTGTGTGACACACACGCTTGCCCTCTTGCCTCAATGCATTGCATACTCTTTAAAAGGGGTCAAAGGGTGGGTGGGTTTTGTTTTGGACTCCCTAATTTGGCCTTGGAATCTGAGCGATCTCTGTCGGGGTGGGTGGAAAAATTCAAGGGGGGTGGAGTGGAAAATGTTGTGCAGAACAAGTTACTAGGTAGCTTAACAACCTTTTGTTAAACATATTTGATTTGGAGACAGTGAAACCTAATTTTTGGTAAAAACCCCCAATTTAACATATGAGAAATTATTATAATTTCATTACAAAATTTGTATTATTTAAGTTTCTTTGATAAAACATCAAAAGGTGCTATGCATTTACCGGATAACTATGCTATTTTGTGTAAATAAATCAGCAACTCAAGTTCTATATTAATTTTCCCACGCAAAAATACCCCAAAAACTCTACAAACCTTAATAAAATAAGCAAAAATCAAGAGGATTTACTGGTATAACAATATTATATTTTGGTTAAAATTCTGCCAAACAGTTCTTAAATTAATTTTCTCTGGGAAATCTGCCCTTAAGCCCCATAAATATTTGTGTAAGAGCCAAAAAGGTGAAGGATTTACTAGCATAAATATATAATTCTTCGTAATAAAACAGCACCTCAAATCCAGAATGTATTTAAACATATTTATATAAATATTATTTAAACCAATCTCATATTAATTGTCACTGGAAAAGACAACCCTAAAACTCTACAATTATCAATTAAATAACCAGAAAGCAAAGGATTTACTGTAATGAAATTGAATTCCGAAAAACAACTCCCATATATTAATTTTTTCTGTTAAATATTCTCAAAAAATCCATAAACCTTTATTAAAACTATAAAAATTCCACCTAAGAGAGCTCGAAATATTTAATATGTGGCAGAAATGTGAGCTTAAAAGGCCAGAGCATTTTAAGTGCATTAAATGACATTTAAAATACGCTGATTTCCGCGTTTTTCACACATATATACTGTGCGGGGGAAACCTAATTAATAAACTTCGTGGCACATTTTCCACACAAAAACAATGGAGGGGGGGGAAAAAAGACAAATCCAAAAAGTTTGCTTCGAACTCGAACGCAACATGTTCCCCCACGTTTTCCTTTTCATACAGCTTTTCTTTCTCCCCATTTTCCAGCTCTCTCTTAACACTGCCTTTGGCCAAAATTTCTTGTTTTTACTTTTTTTCCGGTTTTGTGCGGGAAAATTTTTGTTTTTTTTCCTCTTTTCTTTGTGTGTGTGTGTTCTTTTTGGAAGCTTTAATTTTCTTTTTTTTTTTTTTTGCGGGTGCGCCTTAACAAGCTGCATAATTAACCTGTGAACCGTGACCGTGACTTCGCCCCTTTTTCTATTTTCCGGCTGCCATTTTTCCTAGCGTTCAGCTGAAAGCTGCTCCTTGCACTTTACACCAGCTAATTGACAGGTTTGCACTTTGAAATAAAAATGATTAAAGCTGCTCAAGGACTTTAAGTTACAAATTATTTTTTATAATGTGAACAAAATTTGGTATTTTTATAAGTATTTAATTTTTTTAAACAATCAAATGCAACTTGAAAGACACATTTCCCCCAGTGTAGTGCATTTAATGAACTGACTTTAAGTGCAACCCTGACTTTGATTTCCCTTTCCGTTTCTGTTCTTATTCCGTTTCCCTTCCACTCGTTCCTGACGGCTAATTGATTTTGATTAAAGTGCAAAAAAAGGGTGGAGAAACAGAAAGAAAAAAAAAACAGATAGTTGAGGGATTTGCGAAAACAGGAAACGGATGTTGTTCTCTGGAGATTTCAGCGAATGTCCATTGGCATTTTCCCGTGCAGCAGATTTTCCTTTATGCCAAGGAAATCAATAAGCAATCACATTAAGTGCGATTTTTTTTGCTATTAATGTTTATTTTCTAGTTTAAAGTCACAGCTTAGAGAGGGGAATATGTAGCTGATTTGTTTAATGCTTAAATATTATAATCGTAAATCTCTCGATTAAATAAAATAGTTTTCTGCCGTGCCTAAAAATTATAAATTGACAGCTTGAGAAAAGCTTATTTAGTATTATTATATATTAAATTAAATATTTATTTATGGACAACTATCACTTTTCGAAAATCAATTCCAATTAATTAACTTCACTTTGGCCTCAAATTTAAAATGTAAATGCTTTGATTTCCCAGTTAACTTTTCCTGATTTCCCTTTTCCCTTCTCGACCACAAAAGTCACCGTTTTCGGCCCAGTCACCAGTTACCAGTTTTCGGCAGTTACCAAAAAATTGTCGGGCAATTGAAGGTCAACCCCACACCACACGCTGAGTTGCAATGACTGTCACATGCCATGGCGACACAGCAGAGGCCACAATGGTCCCGCATCTTGTGCAACAGTCACGCACACAGCGACAAATGGCCTGCAAGGCACACACACACACACACACATACACACACACACACACACACAGGTGTGTACACACACAGAGAGAGCAGAATGGATGTTACTGCAATTTTATGCAAATGAATACCTCCTTCGCCTGCTTAGTTGCCTGAGAAATGGCACGACAATGACGACAATGCCAGCCAGTTTGAGCCCCAAACGGTTTCACTAAAAAGGTGCACTGAACGAAAAACTACAGTACTTTTGCATGGAAAAATGTAGTAAATATATAGAGCCAGATAGATATTTATTAAATAATTTTAATATATTTTTGTAAGGCTTGTTTAAAACAATTAAAATTAAGAAACTTGAACAATCTGTTTAAATTTCTTGTTGAGCCCCAAACGGTTTCCCTAAAAAGGAGCACTGAACGAAAAACTACAGTACTATTTGCAAGGAAAACTATAGTAAAAATATAGAGCCAGGTAAAAAGTTGAATAATTTTGTTATATAATTTGAATATATATTTTTTAGTATTTTTAATATTTTTGTATTGTATATTTTAATATTTTTGAGCCCCAAACATTTCGACTTAAAAAGTGCACTGCACGAAAATAAATGGTATTAGTTAAGGAATCAGTCGAATAGAATATTTAGAATAAACTTAAATATTTGTTGTATAATGTTTTTCCTTTAAAACAAATATATTTAAACAGAAAAATAAAAAAATTTATATTTTTAAACACCAAAATGATTCTTTTAAGGAATAAAATAAATATCTCTTGAGCTCCAAACAAGATAAAACCTTAGAGTAAGGTAAAGAGCGTATATAGATTTTTCTAGTTTCTTTGTTATGCAAAAAAAATATTTTTAAAACAAAACAAAATTAAAGAAATATGAAATATGCCATAAAATATTTGTTAAGGCAAAAAATAGGACGAAATGTGTACTGAATGAAAAAATTAAGGCATTTCTTTGAGGAAAAATATAATCTAAATATTAAATATAGGTAAAAAGTTACAGTAGTATGATTTATTTCTTGTTAAAAAAATATTCTTAAAAAAAAAATGTTAGAAAATATGATCTATAAATTTCTATATTTTTTGACTAGACTAAAAATGTGCACTTTACCAAAAAATTAAGCAAATTAAAAATAAGAAAATGGTAGTTAGAATTAGGAACAAGAAAAAGCGAAAAAGATTCAATATTTATTTATTTAATATATATTTAGAATTAGAAACAAGAAAGAGGGATTAAATATTTATTTATTTTATATATTAAAGGAAATAAAGCAAGAGAATAGAGAGTAATATTATGAGTTTTGGCTATAGAAAAGTACCACTGTATGAATTTTTTCACAGTGGAAAAAATTGAAGAGTTGTCAAAAGGAAAAGGATTTGCGTTTATCCTTGCTGCTTATCTCCTTCTCTCTCTCTTTTTCTCTCTCTATCTCTCCCTGTCTCCCTGGAACTCTTTTTAAGTCACTCCTGCAGCCTGTTGACACTTTCCTTCCTTTTGTGGCATTTCGCAAAGGGAGGCGTGGCCGCCTAAGTAATTGCATTTTAAAGGGTACAAAACAAGCTGCAACTGTGATTCGATCAACTCAATTGTCCTGTATATATAAATACATATACATATATATATTTATGTAAATATACAAATATATATAGTATATATATGAGGCAATATATGGCTGCGATTACTGCCATTTTGCAATCGATATGCGCGATTGCACATTACCTAGAAGGCTTGGCGAAATCATTCATTTGTGGCGTTATTTATTACACTTTATAGGGCGAGCGAGTGCATATTTGATTTGATTTTTCCCAACAACAACAATGCTGGAAAAGCCAAACAATTGGCCAGCGTAACGGGAACAGGCAACAAAACCAATTTGCATTTACTGCAAACAAGGCGAAAGCAATAAGCTTCATGTGTTGATTGCCACGCCCCCCCCCCCCGTGTGTGCTGGTTAACAATGGATTTCCCCCTTAACTTTTCCTTGGCTTTTCCGCGCACACACACACACACACACATTCGCATGTCAACATCATTAGCCATATATCAACTTCACTTTCAATGCTTGCCCAATGAATTTCCTAACGTTTAAGGGAAAAGCGAGAGCCAGAGAAGTACAGGAAAACTCAAGAAAATACAACGAAAAAAGCAAGAAGGGAAGGTAGAATGAAAAGCAGGCCAATACAAAGGTTTTCCAGCTCGAAGGAGTTGCAAAAAGAATAGAAATTCAAAGAGAATGAACAACGGCAGACTCTTTAATGTAATCAAATCTCACAAAACAGAGACAGTTGTGGTAGGATAGATACCCTTTAGCCCCACAGTACCATGTATGTATCATGTAGTAGCCTAGTTTAAGGTATGAAGCCCATGGTGGCAGAGAGAAGTATACGATCATATCCCCGTTATAAGTAAGAACAATACTGTGGTCTCGCTCTTACTTATAAGCTAGCTTTAAGAGATAACAATGTACATATACGTAGCTCTCACGCATACAGACACACATGAGAGAGCATAAGAAAACGAAGAAGCAAAGCGCGGCATTCGGTCGCTAGTTCTTGAAGAGAGAAGTTGTGAAATAAAGAAAACGAAGTTAAATTAAGCGACACACCGGAGTTTCTTTGACGTTTACAACTTTTATATACAACAAGCATTCTTTCTTAAAGGTCAAATCTATTAATTAAAGCCAATTAACTGTTAACAGAAATTTAAGTAATGCCATAAATATTAATATTTTCCCAGCGGCCTCTAATGATTTTGATATTTTCAATCGATTGCCTTTAAAATTAGACCTGAAACGCCCTGAAACGCCCTCTCTGTCCTCATAAATACTGACTCGTAATCAATTTTAAGCGCTGGGCCATTAGATTAATTCGATTTCGATTCGATTTGATCATAATAACCGTTCGGTATCAATTACGCCACTGGGAAATTGTTCAATTAGATTGCATTATTGACGACGTTAATTGAGTTGGCCAAGCAACATTTCAGCTTTGCCATTTTACATTCAGTGTGGGTTTTTTTTTTCTCTGGTTTTTCTTCACTCTGGTGTAATTTTTTGGCTTTTCCCCCGTTCCTGCTGCCCCGATAAGCAGGCAATTTTTAGCGAAAGGTCAACGGGGCGGATGGGTAATTTAGCTTACAGATTATAATGCAGTTTCCCGTGTTGACGCTGCCATCAAAGTCAATTTCGAGTGGTTTTATATTTTTAATGCATGTCAGCCACAGCGCCGACCTTGACCGTCAGAAGTGTGTGCAGGTGTGTGTGTGTAGCGGTGGGTACAGCTGGGCACAGGTGTGCTAAGGTATGTGTGGGTGTTGGTGGAAATTCATTTGGGAAATATCTGACAGAAGAGTCTCTGATATTTGGGTAAATGTATGAAGCTGAAGGTTCATTTATTTCTAGACCTTTTTCCCATTCTCAAAGTCTCCTTGAAACATTTTTGTTGAGAAATCAGTGGCGTTAATTTATAAATTAAATTATTATTAATGGGTTTACCAAAAAATGAAAGGGGTTACTTCGTCAAAATTGTCAAAAATTGGATAAAAATTTACCAAAAATTAGTTTTTGAGTTTTAAATGCAGAAAAGTTCTCCTATAAAAACTAGGAAGAAAAAACGAAGCCAGACTCTAATCGGTTGAGTTTAAGCCAAGTTATGACCGGAAAACCCTTAAAGAAATTAACGATTTTTGGGCCAAATATTTACCCATTTTGTAAAAAATATGTAATATATTACATTGTCAAAATTGTCAAAATATTTAATATTTTATTTTCAATATTTAATTCATTAGCTGAAGTTTTCTTGCAAGCATTTATAATATTATATATTTAATTTAAGAGTTTAGATAAAGAAAGTAGAAATAAGCCATATGACGCCCTATGTTCATTTTGAATGTTTTATATAGATTTATATATATATATATATTATCGTATATAAATAAATGATATGATGATGCTGAGAAATAAGCTACATTAGTTACATGCCTATTGACTAATTAATAATTAATTTATTACTTATAGACATTTTTCCTTTTTAGTAATTTTCAAAAATCATTTGAATTGAGATATTAATGGAATATATATTATAATTAATTGCTTTAATAGTTGTATTTTTTTTATTTATAGGGAACATACTTTCTTGAAGAGTGAGTTTAAATGAATAACTCAATTAATTGGATTTAAGTTTTCTTTAATTGTTATGAATATATTTAGTCAGGGAGTTAAGTGAGCTGAATTCAATTATTTCTAGGCCTTCTTCTTCTTTCCTAAAATAATTTGTTTAAATAGTTTTACTTGAAAATTTAGTGGAATATGAATTTAAATGAAGTAATTTAATTTTGTTTTTTCATATATTCATAAGAATTATAATTTATTGAAGAGTTATGTTAGCAGAAAAACAATATTTTTTTTATGGGGAAAAATGGTTGCATTTAATCTGGTATCCCTTGTAGTGAATATAATTCTTATATATTTATGAAAAGGAAACCATAACTAAGCCTTTTCAGAACATGTGTATTTCTTTAAAAAATTTATGTTTTTGATTTACCAAAATAAATTATTATTGAGAAAAATCATATACAAAATTATCAAGATATTCTAAAAGTCTAATTGTAATTTCAAAATGGTAATGAAAAAATGTAAGATTTAGCAATTAAGCAATGCTGATTTACAATTTGTTTAGGTATTGATGAAATGTATAGTTTTTTAATTATTTAAATTTAATTTTAGTCAACAACAAACCCCCAAAAATAATAATAAAACAAATAATAAGGAACATGGTGGAAATGTACTAGAAATTCCAAATGTTTTATTACGATTCTAAAATATAAAAAAAAGGCAAAATTAATAAAGCAATTTCCCAAATATTTATAGACAAAATATCTATTTAATAAATTATTTAAAATTATTTATAATCAACAATTCATCCCCAACAATAAAAACACAACACATTCCCCTTAGGAAACTGATTTTCGGGCAGTTTTCTAACCCTTTTTGAGAACTGTACTCGCTGTACAAGCCTCTCATTTTCACTGGCAAATCAGACTGTCCGCTGAGTTTTCCCCCCGCCGCCATTTTCCGGCATTTTCCAGGCTTATTGCATCATTGTGCGCTCATCAGGCCGGCACTAAGTGAATTTGGCTGGTGTAAGAGAATTTTAATGCATTTTGCATAGAAAGCGGATGGATGGATGGATGGCGGGGCGAGAGTTTTCATATCTCTCAACGGCCGGCCAGAAAATTGAATTTTCCGCGGGGCGGGGGGAAAATATGGATGCCGAAACGGATGCACCACTCACTTTGGCTAATTTGTGTGAAATTGTCAGCGTGGAAAGTAGTTTCCACTTTTAGTTTTTTTTTTTTTTAGCCAGGTGGCAGGGGGATGAGCGAAAGGTCAGAAGAGGACTTGGGCTTTGTCCTCGCAATTTAATCAAACTTCCATTAATAATGGAAGGGCAAGAGCAGGGGAGAGACCATTTTCCCACCACCCCCCAGACCCACTTCCGGCTACATTACTTAAGCCTATTTAAGCTGCAGGCAACAGGGCGGGGAAGGGGGGCAGCTTAAGGTAACACGACAATCAAAGACACAAACCGAAGGCCAAAGTCAAAGCCAAGAGCGGAATTGAAGGCAGGGAAAGCCAAGCGGAAAAAGCAAGTTCTCGCTGAGATGGCGGAAAAGTGCTGCGGCGGGTGGAGGGGTGTGAGGCGGAATTGTTTTGCTGTTTTCCCGAGCTGCTTTCCGAGCTCTTTCTTCTCCGTGCTGTTTTCCCCCAAGTACTTAGTCTAATGTCTAAGCCAAATAAAAATCAACACGCAGGCGACATCAATGGGAACGATGGAAATTAAGAGAATGTTAAAGCGGGGAAACTGATGGAAAATGTGGGATTTTAAATGAAAGAAAGTGTATAAAAAGGAATGGAGGAATGTATGGAAAAAATGAATGGAAGAAAGTATAAGGTACTGTGTAGAAAGTATAGAAGAAAGAATAAAAGAAAGTATGGAATACAAAATTTCAAAAATTAGAACAGAAAGTATGCAGAAAGTATACAAGAAAGTATTGAAGAAAGTGTAGAAGAAAGTGTAGAAGAAAGTATAGAAGAAAGTGTAGAAAAAAGTGTAGAAGAAAGTGTAGAAGAAAGTATACAAGGAAGTATACAAGAAAATATACCAGAAAGTATACAAGAAAGTATAGAAGAAAGTATAAAAGAAAGTATAGAAGAATGCATAGAATAAAATATGAAAGAAAGTATGGAAGAATGTAAAGAAGGAGGTATAGAAGAAAGTATAGAAGAAAGTATAGGAGAAAGTATAGAAGAAAGTATAGAAGAAAGTATAGAAGAAAGTATAGAAGAAAGTTTAGAGGAAAGTATAAAGGAAAGTATAGCAGAAAGTATTGAAGGAAGTATATAAGAAACAATAAAAGAAAGTATGGAATTAAGAATTGAAGAAAGTAGAGAAGAAAGTATGCAGAAAGTATACAAGAAAGAATAGAGGAAAGTGTGAATTAAAGTATACAAGAAGAAGAAAAATCAATTAAATAATAATATTGAAGAATGTATAGAAGAATGTATACAAGACACTTTAGAAGAAGGTATAGAAAAAAAAATAGAAAAGTCCCAAAAAAACCAAAGAATGTAAAAAAGATAGTATAGAATTAAGAATAAAAATAAAATAAATTCCAACCAGATATATATCAGATCATCTCTCGCTCAGTGTAGCACGCAATAGCAAATGGCACAAGATGGGTTAAGGGGGTGGCTTTTGGGTGACTTTTGTAGTGCTATTGGAGGGGTTAAGGTGGAGTCACAGGTCGTTCGGCCATAAATTTGCTTAATTTATTTGTGCGTGCTGTCGCTTTAAAATCGAAGGAGCCCCGAAGGAGCTTGCGGGGCCCAAGGAGCCCACGGAAACCTCAAAGACAATGAAGTGGAGTTCAACCACAAAAGCCGCAAAACCAATTTAATGATGATGCTTACGGCCTGGGCCTAAGGTCAGCCCTGTTCTAATGGGAATGAAAATGGAACTTATGGGAAATATCCACTGTCTATATATTGTTTCAAAGAAACGGCAGAATATTTGTTTGTGAGAGTTCAAAGTTGACTTTGTGTTCGCCATTCACTTGTGCCCGCGAGTGACAAAAAATGTATTGAAAATATTTCAAACGAGTGTTTAGTTTTTCGTTTTATGCGGAATGAAAATGAATATGTTTCCATTTTTACACTTGTTGCTCTCTTTGCTGCTCTTTATTTGCCTTCCGGCAGAGTTCTTTTCATATATTTTTTTGATGTAAGGGTTAAATCAAAGGATTTTCCTGGAAAAAAATAATAAGCTGAGTTTGAGGGGGATATGTCGCGGAATTATTTAGCATTTCAGCTTTGCAGTTAAATGGCGCGTTTAAATATTTGCTTTAAATTTTCCCTTTTAGTTTTCACCATATTAAATACTTTTAAAAGACTTTGTTTGATATAAATAATATTGAATAGTATTTAGCATATGCCTGGTATTTTTACAAGAGAAAACATTAAATATTTCCCACCTGCAGCCATCTGACTTTTATTTAGTTCACTTTCTAATTAGTTTTACTGTAATTTCCTTAACATTTCATTTATTTCAAGGCTTACAATAAAGGAAATATTACTCTATGAAATGTAGTATTTTCTCAAGAGAAAATTTAATTTAAAAGCTTTCGATTTTATATTTGTTTTAATTTGTTATACACTTTTCTGTAATTTTCGAAATTTTTAAAACTGGTTTGAGGCTTTGCGTGATGTAAATATTATTTTTTGAGTATTTAGTATTTTCCTAGTATTTTTTAAAGAAAAAACTTAAATTAATTTCCACCTGCAGCCATCGATCTTTTATTTGCTGAACTTTTTAGTTCGTTTTTCTATAATTACCTTAATATTTGATACTTTTTTGAGGCTTTATATAAAGTAAACAGTATTTTATAATATTTAGTATTTTCCTAGTATTTTTTTAAAGAAAAAACTTAAAATATTTCCCACCCGCAGCCATTGTTTTTTTATTTGCCTAACTTTTTAGTTCGTTTTTCTGTGATTACCACAATATAGTATTTAATACTTTTTTGAGTATGATTTCAGTATTCAGTATTTTCCTGGTATTTTCCTAAGATTTTATCGAAAGCAAAATGAAAAATATTTCCCACCTGCTGCCATCGATCTTTTACCCACTTAGTTTTCCTGATAGTTGCCATTAATTTCCATAATAGAAACATTTGCGGAGCAACTCCAGTTTGAGGCGTAACAACTTCTTGGCACGCAAACCAATGCCGCCGCCTTCGCGGACCACGCCCCTAATCAATCAGTCATTCAGGCAGTCAGTCAGTCAGTCAGTTAGTCAGTCGAAATATTTCGAATTTATTCAGCCCCCTTCCCAGAGAGAAAGAGCCTGAGGTCACAACGTGGCATGCAACATTTTTTTCTTCTCTTATTTTTTTTTTTTTTTGGCAATTTCCAAGGCGGTTACCTTTTGACAGAATTCGAGCACGGAAAAGCGGGAAAAGCGGTTGAATAAGAATAACGATGGAATCACAAAAGCTGACCCCAAAATGTGTGCTACGCTTCTCCCTTTTTTCTTCTTTGCACCAAGAAAAATGCAAAATCGATGGTGGAAATATGTCGGCTTTAAAGCGAAGTTCCTGGCACTGGCTCTGGCATGTGATGTTGATCTTTCCCCACAAAACTCGTATGAGTGTCGAGGGAGAGGGAGAGGGTTGAGGGAGAGGGTTGAGGGGCAGAGGTGTATGGTGTATGAGTATCTTGTATCTATGACACACTTGCACACACACAGACGACAGGCAGAGTGCAAACACTTCCAGGCAACGCATTTCAAACATTTGCCTTGCAAGGGACGTGGAACGTGGGAATGGTGACAGGAAGTCGGGGCAAGCCATTGTGGCAAATTGTTCCCCCTGCCTTCAGTTACAGTGGGTAACCAATAAAGAGAAAGTATGGTGAAAATAATATAAAATAAACAGCAGTCACAGCTTGAGCTTGAGAAGTGTCCTTCAAGCGAGGCAAACTTTGCTTATTTATTAGCTTCAAAACGGCAATTATGACTTTTATAATATAAAACCTATAAATGATTTGTAATTAATTTTGGTTATAACATTTCTTTAGATATTATAAAAATTATACAAATTCTCAACTCGAGAATGAATTATTTATTAAAGCAAATATTGTAAAAAATTCTAAACCTTGATAGGGGTGCTGCCTTATTTACTATATTTAGTTTATTATTAATACCTACTTCTCACAGCTGTTAGAATTCCCATAATCAAGGTTTATGGCACAATATAATAAGGGTCTCGTTACCCATAGCGGGTGCTGCCTGTGGCGGTCGGTGGCCACCTTATCGGTGGGCTTCGCTTTGAATGGGAGCCTGGACAGGTGAGTGTCTGCTTTTGGCTTTGCTCATTTTTGTGTGCGGTGCTTTTGTTGCCCCGTCGCTGCTTATTCTGCTATCAAAATATTTATAGGCACTTCAGGGCCCTGGCACACACACACACACACACACAGACACACACACACACACACACACACACACTTGATCACACACTCGCTCACACACTCGATAAATTGTGCCATTTCTTTTAAGGCGATTTAACATGTTCCTGATGGCAATCTCTTCGGCTCCGCATTTCCCCCGCGGGAATTCCCTGGGCTGCTCTTTAGGGGCAATTACATAATAATTCAATGAATAACAAGGAGTAAGCAGAGTAAGCAACTAAAGCAGAAGCAAATATAAATGTGAGATGAAGTGGAAGTGGAAGAGAACAAGTAAGAGAGAAAGTAACAAAAAAAAGTGCCCCAAAAAGTAGGCAAAGGGAGGAGCACCCACACAGTGAATGCTCCAGTGGCCACCTGTCCGAAAGATGAATGCGAAACAAAAGCGAAAAGGCCAAAAGGGCAGCTTGAAAGTCGGGGTGGAAGGCGGCGAAGGGGCACGGGGCAAGGCGAAGGATGTAGACAGCAACAATGAGTGGCACTGTGTTGTCTCTCCACTTTCCTTTCCGGCGCTTGTTTGCTCTTTGTTACATTTGCAGCGCCGCTTGGCTTATGACCCGAGTGGAACTCAAGCAATTGATACAGTGTCCTTTTTTCTTATTTAGTAGTCCCGCTCATGTTTCATTCAGCGAGTTGGCAGGGCGGTCGTTATAAACCCAAAATACAGCGAGTTGGCAGGGCGGCCTTAAAGACTTTCAATTTTGAGTACATCGCTTTAATATCACTCGTTATACGAAACAAATCAAAGTTTAACTTTAATTTGAAACAAGATTAATATTTCTAGGGGTTTTTTTTACAAGTTGCTATTGAAAACCTTAAATACAACGAGTTGGCAGTGCTTCCTAAAATACTTTAAATCTTATTCACATTAACAAAGATTGTTCGTAATATGAAAATAATAAATTTTCAAATTTACCCAAATTTTAAAGTTATACTTAAATTAGAAACAAGAGGGGCATTCCTTGAGAAATTTTGTACAAGTTGGCAGCCCAACAGGAAATGAAAAGTAATTTAGCCAAAAAAAACCTTCGCCTCCAAAACTTTCTTCTTAAATAAATTCGAAGCGTATCGTTCGACCGGAAAATTGGGCAATTAAAATTATGAAAGAAACATGAACTGAATATGGGCATGAACCAACTTGAATGTTTGTGGAAAATGCACGTGTCCCTGCTTTCAAAATAAAAGAAGAAAAAAGATGAAAACTTCAAAACACCATCTTCATTTTCATTTCCGCTCCTTGTTTGTTTTCATTCCGAGCAATTTTCTGTTTACTTTCTGTGGGAAATGCTCCCGCTGGTGTTGAGTTTTTCACAAAGATTGCACTGGAAGTTCACATGCGGAAATTTCAGGCTTTCAAATCTACAAATTGCCCTAAACTTTGTTTTTCATTATGCCGCTGTTTCAGTTACCTTTTGCGAGTCCGATTTCCATTCTGCCACAATTTCCCAGTCTTGTCTAGCGATTTTCATTCACACATTTCACATCTTTCTGGGCGCCTGTATGCCTCATTTTACCCCCGTTTTGATAGCTCCACTTTGCCTTAGATTTTGCCTCACTTTAATCCGCTTTTCTATTTCCCTCGCCTCGTCTCGCCTCAGTTTTCCTTTTCCTTTTGTTGTGGCCTTTTTCCTCTTGGTTTTCCGCTCGCCCCTTGACAGAATCTCATATTCCTTCGCCTTATGGTTTTCTGCTTATGTTTCTATGTCAGTGAACGGAATTTTCATTTTAACCCCTTGAGGGAATTGCTTCTTTGTCTTTTCCAACGAGAGTGCTGATTTTTTTCTCCTCCGCTCTTCAGCTGCTTTCACACGAGAGGAACGTGCGTGAGATTGTTTTTATTATAACTATTAATCAAGTTATTTATTCGGCCTGTCTCTTAACTTATTTCCACCTGCCTTCTGCCTTGGTGTTTCTCAATCTGCTCAGAAAATGGGGGCGAGGCTGCAGGCACTAATTAAATTATGAAGTGTTTTCTGCTACATTTCCCGCCCGCCCCGGCACCCGCCCCCGCTCTATCCCATATCCAGCGGCAGACTGGCGTAACTACCCCCACACTGAGAAAAAAATATCAAGTATGCGCCATGTATGTATAACGCGGATATATTGGTTGAAAATTGTAATATTTGAAATAGAAATTATTGAATTTGGTGTTAATTATATTCATCTAATGTATTTCTTTTGATATTTGTACTATTTTATATTTAAGAGAGTTAAAAACACAAAAATATTAAGTATACGCAGTGTATAATTTACAGAAAACATTTCGAAAATATTAATATTTAAGTACAATACTTTAAACTGGTCCTTATGTAATTTATAAAATGCATTTCAGTTAAGTTTTGTTATAGAAATTAATATTAAATAATTATTTATCAAGTATACGCACGATATAGCACGAATAAATCGTTGTTAAAAAATAATATCTTCTATTAATAACACATTTTCTAGTGAACTAAAATGAAATGCACTTTTTGTTTAATTTTATTTACTGCATCCGCTTTGAAAATTTAATTTTCTACAGAGAAAAATATCAAGTATACGCCCAGTCAGCCAGGAACAAGGAGTTGTAAGTTCAATAAATAAATTCCGACATAAGAAACTTGTTAATTAAATGTAGATATTTCTTTATGAACTTGTTTAAATATTTATTTAAACATAATATTTTATTATTCTCCTTAAAAGCCTCATGACCTTAAGGTTTAGTTTGAAAAATATCAAGCATACGCCCAGTAAGCCGGGTAAAAAAACAGAAATATTTCATAAAATGCACCCAATTCTTGCTGAATTTGTTCAACTATTTATGGAATTATAATGTTTAAAATTTAATTTAAATAAATCAAGGAATTTAAAGTTCGAATTGGAAACAAATTGTTCTGCAGTGTTTTGGCAGTTGTTGTCGCTCCTCGAGTGCTCAGCGAGCTGGTAACACTTATACACCAGACTTACAGAGACCCCACCACATTTCCACACACATTTCCCCACACACATTTCCCATACACATTTCCCATACACATTTCCCGCACCCCTACTCCCATTTTCAGCAGCCAAAGCAAAGAAGGTACAAAAAAAAAAGAAGCGGAAACGGAAGCTGTTGAGCTTTGTTAGGGGAAGTGGCAAGGGTTGAGTGGCGAGTGGCGAGTGTGGGGATGGCACTCCCCTCCCCTCCCCCTAAACACACTTACACATACAAACAAGGTATTCATACAAATTAGAAGGCAAATTAAATTCACAGGGACACGCGCCCGCCCAAGGGTCAACAGCATAACTAAGAGACCCATTAGAAGGGGAGGGAAAATGGAAAATGAGCGAGGGAAAAGGGACGAGCTTCCATCGGTGGAAATGTTAGGGGGGTGGCTGTTCGCCCAAAGGGCATTGGACAATATGAAAACTGATTTGTGGTCGTTATTGTTACCTAACGATGTTCATTAAAAAAGTTATTGTGTGCTCTCTCGCAAGAAACATAAAGACTTTTCCCCGGTCATAAGGAAATATGAAGAGTTTACAGCCAGGCTTAATGGCTGTGCGAAAATATGGCCCGAAAAAGGTGTCAAGAGGGCGACATTTTTGTGTCATTTAGAAAATGTTGGCACATTTCTCTTTAATGCCGACAAATGATGTAAAATGATGAGGAAGCCAAAGTAAGGGGTATATAATATAGATTACAAATGCGTTTTAAAAATAGTTTTTCCTTGAAAATTACCCACTTAAGTGAAAAACAATATTTTCACAAGAGTTTTCCCTGTGAATTGCATTTTTATAAATAGATTTAAGAGGAGTAAAATTATAATTTAGCGGTTTTCAGTGATTACTTAGGGGAAGAAATAGTTTGAAATGAGAAAAATTGAGAATATATATTGATGTATTTCCTTAATTTTTAAGTAAGGCAAGGAATACATTTAAGAACACAACTTTTGATGCGAAATTTTCAATTTTAAGTACATATTTCAGTAATTTTATATTTTATATATATTTTTTAAGGGGAATTAAATTGCGAATAATATAAGGAATATATTTAAAATGAAAACTAGCTTTGTTTGCTGAATGTGGATTATTTTCAATACAAATTTGTAATATTGTGTCTATTAAATATTTTTATTTAGATTTAGATTCTTAGCTAAGCACTTGTATGATTTATTTCATGTTATTTCTTTTAAAATAATGTTGAAATATAAACAATATATGTATATTTTCTTTAATTTGGCTTATTAACTATTTTGTGTACTTTGTTTAATACATATTTTTACTTAGACTTCGATTGTAAATTGCACATATATTTTATGTTTTTTATTTGATATATTTAAATTAAAATGAGTAAAAATACTTCTGGAAGGCTTTAATGAAGGTCTGTGTTTAAATATATAAATTCACCTGTCTGCAAACCCTGCTCTTCCCTGGCTACCTGTACGTATTTTTCTTCCGCTTCCTGTTCATCAGTTTCCTGTTTGTCATCCTGTGTGTGTCATGTGTTTGTATTTTCTGTGGGCTTTGCTTAACATAATTCGCTGTAATTTGTGAGCAAATTTTTGATGTGTTGCCACATACATTTTTGAAACATTATTCATAACGATTTATGATTCCTCGTCTTTCTGGTTGCTTTTCTTATTTCTTTGTGGTGTGTGTTTTTGGCTCCTTTTTAATTTACCTGCGGGTATTTTGCTGTCTTCGTTTGGCTTTTTATTATGTTTTTTCTTCTTTTTTTTTTGTGTGTTGCTTGTCAGGCTCTGTGGCCCTTTGGCTTTTTTATTGATTTTGAGGGGAAATTGCTTCAAATAAACGACAATGCAGAGGGTTATATTTTTTTTATATATGTTTTTATATGGAAAGAAAACAGACAGCCGCTGTGATTTCCGTCAACAGGTTGTCTGCTGGCTTTTCCGCTGGCATTTTTCACTTTTAGCAAAAATAAATCTTTTGATAAATTGTGGAAATATGCATTTTTCCAGGAAGTGAGTTGTGGGGGAATATTTTTAAAGTCTTTCAGCTATTTGCTCACACAACAACTTTGATTTGTACATGATTTTATTTATTCAATATGGAATTTTAGTTATTTTTAACCCAGCTAAAATTGTTGATTATTATTTGGTTTAGAATTTGTTTCAGTTCTTTGTTTAATTAGTTTATTATTTTCAATAATAGTTCTTATACTTTTATACAATTTAGTCCAGGAATTTATCCTTTTCACTGCGCTTTTCCACTTAAAATCAAAGCGTCAAAATTCGATTGTCTACGTCAGCCCAGGGCTTTATATCTTGATCTATTTTTTGTGTAATTTTTCCATTTTTCCATTTTGTTTTTTGTGTTAATTTCGAACGCTGTCATGTGGCCTGCAGGTGCTTTTTGCCATCTAACCTGCGGCAGCTTGCAACCAATTTAATTTTGCATCAGCCGAGCGGCAATGGACTCTTGTCAACAAGTTTCCGTTGCGCGGACAACCCACAGTTGGCGGCCACATTTTCCATTCAGTTTTTTTTCCCCTCAACCCCCTGCATTTTCCCACCCTCCCCGCCTTGGCCAAGCCTTTTTGCTGACCCTTTAGACCGGCGTGTAAAATTTGATTAGCTGCCAGTGCCGGGCAGCGAAATGCGTTGACAAAGTTAGAGCCTAGAACTCTGCAGGAATTCAGTGCTCTTTGAGGATAAATTTATCCTGGGGAAAAGGCCAGGCAGAGGGAAGTCAAGCTGATTTTTCCTAGTACCTGGGGGGAGTCTTTTTATCATTTTAATTATAAAAAATATATTTACTATAGCTGCAGGACATGGGAAGGATAATTTTTAAAGCCTTGATTAAATAAGTTTGTAATTTGAATATATTCAAGGAACTTTTTAAGGAAGAAAATGTACTACAAAAATATATAATTATATTTTAATGGGGAATTTCTTTAAATTTTCCAATAGCTAATATTTAAAGCTATTTTTGTGAAAATTCCCAACTCCTAGAACAAAACATGAAGACAGACTTGTAATCACATTGAGTTAAGAGTGCAACCAATGGCCTTTGCCTCCCTCCATTTATATATCCTTTCCCGTCTTTATCCCCATCTATCCCTTCTCCGTCTCCTTTATCATCGAATGTGTATTTCTTTGTGTGTTTTTTATTTATATTTCCCTTTTTTTTTTTCTATTTTCTTGCCCCGGCATTAAGTTGTCCACATGGCAACATGCTCGGAAACAATGGCAAATATTTTGCATAAGCTGTGAGGCGGGGGGCAAAAAAAACCAGGAAACTAATATGCGGAATGGAAGGGGTAAAAGCGGAAATAGGAAAAGAGAGAAAGAGCCAGGCAACAAGGACCTTCATGCATAAAGAAACCACTGAGTGACAGCCATCGAAGCTGTCGACTTAATGCCAATCGCTGACAGTTCCAGATTGGGAGAAAAAAAAGACAGAAACAAGATAATAAATACAATAAATTCCTAATATATATATAAAAGAAAGTATGCATTAATAAAATAAGAAAATTGATAAATTTGTTATAAATTGATGTTAATAAATAGATAATTAAAAATGCAATAGGAAAACGAAAGTATTTTAAATTGTATAATTAAAAATGGAATAGGATATATTTGATATTTAATATTCAATATTTTAAATTGTATAATTTGTAAATAATGTAAATATAATAAGTTAAAGATAAGGTAACACTGTAACTATCGATAAGAAGGGGACTCGATATTATAATCGACCGTTCACGATCGAGGGAGTACGATTACTCTCTCGAGAAGGCGCCAGACGAACAGAAGTGAATATCAGAAAATAAAGAATATATAAGTTTTACAAATTAAAAATGCAATCGGAAAGAGAAAGTATTTTTTAATTCAGTAAATTCAATACAAAAAAAGACAAAATTCAATAGGAAAAAAGTTATGTTTAATTCATGCATCAAATAATTCAAAACATTAACAAAACTTAAATTAACTAAAGGTATTTTTAATTTCAATTTACACTAAACTTTGAATTCTGGTTTCTCACAGTGCAGATCCTTCGCCTGACATTTGCCGGGCTTTGACTCGCTCGCTTGCTCTCTGAGAAAATATGTGATAAGGATAATAAGCACACACATAAATATTACACAGCAGAGGGGGGGGGGGGGAGGAGCCAAAGGATTGGCCAGAAGCAAGTTTGTGTGTGTGTGTGTGTTGGCATTAAGCGCATCAACATTAATGGCTCTCCGCGCCCCTTGCTCCCTGCTCCTTGCTCCTTGCTCCTCTCCATTCGCTCTTCCTGGCAACCGTCAGCAAGGACATCGCCATGCCAACGAGAATGCCATTCGAGGAGCTTAAGGCTCCCGACTAGGAAGTGGACACTTCAAGTGCCCCGCGGGATTACGAGCAGAGAGAGAGAGAGGCAAATGGGGGTCCTGCCACCGAAAAGGATGTCGAGTACAATATTTTCCATTTTCCAAATCACGAAGGAGCACCCAATGCAAGTGTTTCACTTTGATTCGATTCGAAAAAGACTTATTTTCGGCAAATTAAAAATAAAATAAAAAGGATTTTGAAATATTTAGAAATTATTTAATTATGGTATTTATTTATGTAATTTAACTATTTCAATTTAAGCATAGTTTTAAACAAAGAAAAGTGTATATTTATGTATTTGTTTTCTGGACTTGTTTACTTTTGCTGTGTTCGGAATTCACATTTACGGAAAATGTAAGTAAACATTAATTTATTATTTTTTATGCTTCAATTAAGTGCTGTATTTGTAATTAATTTAAATGGAAATTAAATAAACCCTGTTAGTTGTAATTAATTTGGGTTATGTCTTATGATTTCAAAAGATTTTAAAAGTTATTTAATCTCCCTAAGTAATGAAAACCAAGTTACTCATTTAAATTAAATGATTTATGTTATATTTCATGCTTTTTGGCGATCCATAACTTTATTTGATGTTTTCAAGTACATAAAATTAAGCTACTCGAATACATTTGCTTGGAAAATTATTAATATTTCATCGGGTCAGGCAAATTATCCGCCATAAACGCAAAATTTCCCACTTGCCACTGAAGGCAATTATCAAATATTTAATGAGCCATTTGGAAAATATATAGTGTATGGCCATCAAAGTGGGTAGTAGTAAAGCTGCCTGGAAAATATACATATATTTTATTATTTCCTTTGTGATTGTTGTGTACCTTTATTTGCCGAAATTTGCGTCACAAATGGAATCACCTTAATGCATGAGTAAAACACATTCAGGCTGCTTTTCTGCCAGTTTCCCTTAGCCTTTCTCTCCTGTTTTTCCGCCAGTTTTTTTGCCCCCTTTTTTTCCTAGTTAATTTGTTTGCTTCGGCAAAGTTGAACCACTTTCGCTTCCAAGGTTGCAGGGGCGTTAAAACCCAACTTTCGCACTGACCGGGCAAAAAGTAACTTGATTAGGCGACATAAAACAAGTTAATGACAGCGCTCATTATGCCGTCGCAGCTGCGTAGGAAAAACACCATTTTCCATCCAACCCCAGCCACCTTTCGGGGTTACACACACGCAATTAATCATGTTAAAGAAAAATATATATACATAAAACCAAAAAGAAAAATAGGGAGGGTGGGGAAAAAAAATGTGTTTGTGAGATTTTTCAATTTAAAAGGCGATTTATTGCCTGGCTTCCCGCAAGAATTGGTAAATTTTTGAATACGCTGCGGGCCACCCACAAATGAAAGAAAGCCCAAAATAATATAAGGAGGGCTTCGGGGGAATTCCGTGCACTGTAAGAAATTCATGGGGATTTAATTGAAATGAAAGACTTGATTGCTAGTATAAAATGTATAATTTTCATACTAAATGTAGATTTGAATATGTGGTAATATAAGTAGAAAAATATTAAAAAAATATATTTAACTAATAGCATAATAAGAATATTAATGTTAAAATATTAATTTCGTCTAAGAGTATTAAATAAAATTATTCCCAAAGTGGGAATTGTAAGCTTTAAAATATTTCTGGTGGTAATAAACATAGAACAATATTAATTATATGCTAAAAAATATATAAAAGAGACGGAATAATAATTTAAAATTTTAAATCCTAAAAAAAATATTTTTTAAATTATTTGTTAAGTGCAAATATGAAAGGCTTGTCTTAAATGTTGCATTTACATAATAAATGTTACTTTTAAAATATATTTTTGTGGTACTGAAAGTAGAAAAGTGAAGTTATAAAAAGTGCATAATTATTATGTAGCTTAATAAGAATTAAAAATGATCATTTTGTATAAAAAAAGTCCAAATGTGGATGGTTAGTATAAAACTTAGAGCTTTTATAATGAATATTTTTTGTTGGCATTCATTAAATATTCAAAAATATATACTTAAAAGCATAATAATAATTTTTAAAAGTTTTTTTTATTTTTTTTTCTTTTTTTCTTTTAATCCCACAATTTCCCTTTCAGTGCACGGGAAAACCGAATAAAAATGATGAAAGACTTACGGCTTGGTGCCTGTGTACCACGCTGCGTATACTTGATGAATGGAGGCGCAAACGAAATCCCAATAAAATGTCGACAGAAAGGCATAAAAATTGAACAAATAAACAGAGAGAGAGAGCGGAAGGGGGAAGAGTGTAAAAGTAAACATAGCTAATGAGTAAAGGTAAGGGAGATGAAAAAGGGAGGGAAAACCCAATAGTTTCCTTAAAAGTTTTCACCTCCTTCGATCTGCTCAAGCCTCATTCATTATTAAATCAGATTGACACGCAGGTAAAGGGATGCTGGGGATGATGATGATGATGATGATGATCGATGAGGTGAAGCCAATGCAATTACAGTTCTAGAGAAACTTTTTATTTCGGCGAGCGAACGTTCGCTCTTGTAAAACTCTTGCAACAAATGCATTTTTTAAAAGCGGCATTAGAAACTGGGAAACTAAAAGTAATTTGTGGCTGGCTGGCGAAACTTTTGTAGTTCTCGGGTAGTTGCAAATGGAGTTCATTCATCATGGCAGTGTGGCAAAGAGACATTAGAATATTCTCTACTTGGATATTCTTTGGTTTTGTAAAAAGTTTAAACCAGGTAAATTAGATAATTTATGAGGGTTTTAATAATGGCAAGTGAAAGAAGATTCTTGGCTTGAAATATATAAAGTACATGTTTATTGCAATGCTTAAATAATAAAATAATAATCAATAAAATGATAACTTTAGTTACAACTTCAAAATTAGATGATCATTGCATTTCTTTACATATTTCTTATTTTATTTCCCACGTTTTTAACTTGAAAACATCTCTTTTTAATACTATTTTTCAACAGTTTAATCCCAGTAAGATTTTTTAATAGCTCTTCAAATAAATAAACGATTGCGAATTTTTCAAGTGCTCCCAGAAATGAGTTCACTTAAAGGGCCAATAAAAACCGATTATCTTGATGAGCCAACGAACTTAACTTGCAATTTTTGATTGGAATTTCTCTCCCCGCCACAGACTATGTATGTTCATATACATTTCCCCCAAAACCACTTTCCCAACTTTTCCCGCTGCGAAATTATATAGTTGCCAAAGGAGCATGAGGAGTGGGGAGTGGGGTGGTGCAGCGGCAAGGCAATCATAACGGAACATGCAAAAGGGCAGCGAGACAATGCCGCCACACTTTCACTGTGTTCTGGCCCGCCTTAACCCCTGCCAGACCCCTTAACCCGCGCCACAATTGACAAGTAAACAGGGCCAAAAGCCGGGGCTAAGCGAAGCCACTCGAGTTGAGTGGAGCGAACTTGTCGACGTGTGTGGTTGCAGCCTAGAGATGTCATTTTGTGCATCACAAAAAATATCGAAAGAGCTTGCGATTAATCGAAGAAAACTTAAAGAAATCGATTTCAATGACAGCTCAACTTTATGTTATAAATAATATAATATTTTATGGGAATTTATAAATTTATTATTAAAATCTTTCCAGTTATCAATAATATCCTAGGTTTTGAAAGTTTGTTTGGAAATCGATATTATCGATAATTTTCTAGTGTATCTAAAAGAAATCCAATCCACTCATATTTATTTTCGTAAGAATAGCCTAAAAGCCAAGACAATCGATTTTGAAAAATATCATAGTAGGAAAAATAGATAATTTTAAAATACGCCTGTAAATAGTGTAGAAATCGATAGTTTTATATATTTATAAAGTTTTAATATATTTATCAATATATTTACTGATTATTTATTTACCGATAATAAATACAAAATATTTAATATCGATATTTAAAAAAAAAAAAAAAAACTTGTTAAAATCGTTTTAAAATCGATATTTCTCCTAGAGTTGTACTTCATTTTTCTATTTATTAATATTTTTTAATAATATGTTTTTGTGGGCATCAGGGATATACCTTCAGTTATAGATAAAATACGATAACATATCAAAAATATTGCTTATACAAATTATACACACATTTTTCCCTTGTATTTGGTTTAGACAGTCTTAGCATCGATATTTTCGATATGTTTATGCATTTAATTTGTACAGGCACTCATGGAAAAAGTAAAGATAATAATCGATTGTAAACCGGATGTCCTGTTCAATATCAAAGGTCCTTTATTTTTGCATACCTAGCTAGTCTACTACTCCTCACCCCGGGCAATGCCCCCCAACTTGCCTGCAGTTGAACGTCTGCAAATTGCTGGAGACCCGGAGCACCGGCTCATAATTGGTTTTCGGTCTGAACACGTAAGTAGGTGAAAGGGTGTACAGTGTGCCGATGAAATAAGTTACGGCATTAGCTTATTGAGCTCGGAGATAGTGGGTTGTTTTTGTAAATTATTTTAATGGCACAGAAAGGCAGAGGGTAAGCTCTACTATTTATTGAAGGATTTTAGCTATATAATGTGTACTAAGTTTTAAGTAAATTGCTGTGGGCGATCAGGTATGTGTTTTTAAAATAAAATATAAATAGTATATATATTTCATACAATAAGACTGATTCTTGCATATATTTTATTATATACTGCCTTATTTACTCTTCAAAATGTATGTGAAATTAAACTTGTAAATCCTTTTTTCTTTTTTATTATCTGCAATTTTCGGCTATATTCTCCACTATTTAGTAATTTGTGGAAATTTCCCAGACAGCTTTTAAGAACACAAAAGAGAAAGACTAAGAGTTGACAATGTGAGTGGGAGTTGTTGATCAGTTTTGGTGAAATGCCTTAATTACATGCCCAGCGTGTAATTTTGTTGCCACTGGCAACTTTTCCCCTCCTTTCTTGCCACTTTCCCTGTTTTCCATTTGCCGTTTTCCCTGCCCATTGTTACCCCCCCTCTTGCCTCATCCCTTTGCCTCTGCCAGATAATGCAAAACTTTCGCTTAATTCAATTAAACCAGGAAAGTTGCACTCGACTTTGTTGCATTCGAGGCCGAGGATGCTGGCTTTGCCTTTTTTGCGACTGGCTTGTTTGTGGCTGAAACTTGGCAATTATTTGCATCATCCAAGTTTGAGTTTTACGCCCACGCCACTTCCTGTGTGGTCAGTCAGGATCTGGAGGCGGGTGATACTTGGATACTGGACAGTGGAGTGGATTCGTACTTATCGATTGATTGAAAAAATAAACAAGGCATTGATTTGGCTGTGATTTGTGCTGCCTAGGCAAAGAAATTATTGGCATTTTGTGAAGCCTTGAAGGGGGTTTAATTATAGAGTAGGTATTGGGGAAGTCATTAATCATTTAAATATTTAAAACATTTATATAGAGAAGTAGAAAGTCATGAATGATTTAATTAATTAAATAATTATGGCTTAATATCACTTCAAAATATCTTTCCAATAATCTCACACATTTTCTCTATGCTCTCATGTTTCCTATAACTTAACAATTATTTTCTTTATATTAATTGTTTTGTTTATATTCTTTTTTTGTAGCTTTCTCGCGCGTTTTCTATTTGCCGCGATAAGTTTATGGTGTGTGTCCTATAAATCACAATCAAAGTCATGTTAACAAGTTATTCGTGGTCGTTGTCGCTTTTGGTTTTATTTTTTACAGCCCTTATCTGCTTATCAGTTTATTTGAAAAGCGGCTAAAGAGGAGCAACAACAAAGGAGTGAGTGAAAAAAAGAGCAACACACTAATAATAACATGCACATTTAACCAGCTATCGCAAATAGGCCGAAAAGCAAGGCGATAACTCTTACTGGATTACCGCCCCAGCCTGGCATTATCTCTTCTATATATTACACTAGGATTTCCACAAGCTGTGGCTTATTTTTTAAACTACATTTGCTATAGCCTGCCCATGGTGGCCATGGGCATAAAGTTAGCCACGTCCAACTTCAACCTGATTAATTATTATCACAACTTTGTTGAACTTTGTACAACATTTGTATATATATATAAATACGCATATGTGCATCTATATATCCTTTTATACAGACTGACTGTAGGAGCACGGGGTGTAAGAGTGGCTAAAAAAAACTTTAGCCTTCTATGGCAAACTCCGGATTATCTATGTCAAAAGCTAATCAAAAACTCATTCAAAATTCATGCAACAACAGGTAGCTACAGGCCGGGAAAACTCGAATCGAAATCAGAGCACAGAAAAAATACAGGAGGAAAAAAGGTTGACAACAGAACAAAAAGAATTTTAAATGGCCCAAATGGGAGGGGTGAAGATATTTAGGGCAAAAGTTTATGCAAAACAAGGGATGTCATTAAAATACTTCCAAAAAATCTGAGACCCTTTCTGGGAAAACAATGTGCACTTCAATTGTAGCAACTCTCAGGTAAACTTTAAGGCTGATTTCTGGGAAATTTATTAGGGGTTTTTATATTAAAGGGGGTTTCAAAAAATACGAATTTAATATAAGTGAAATGTCTGAGGGGATAATAAACTCCACCGTTTGATACTCGTGTTGCTCGGACACAGCAAAATGTCCAAGTAATTGATTTGATTTTTGCCGAACGCCTTTGCAATGTTCTAATTGAATTTTCATTTATTCAGCGCATCGAATTCATTCGTTGGCAATTTTATTTAGTTTCGCTTTCACATTCTGCATGACATAATGGCCATTGATGGATGGTTGTCGCGTGTGTCATTGATGTCGTTATTTTGTGCAAATTTTATTGCGAGCCAGCCATAAATACTAAATGTTTGTCAAATTCGTTAAGGCTTCCACTTAAAACAAAAAAAAAAAGAAAAATGTAATACAAAGAAGAGCAGAAGTGTATACATTTCATTTTCATTTGTTTTGTTGACTTCTTGAAAAGAACCAGCAGAGTATAATTTTAAGAAATTTATTAGGGTGTTTATTTATTCTTTTCCTCAAAGAAATCACTGGAGAATAAATTTGAAATATATTTCTACATTCATTTGTTAAGTTCCTCAAGGAAATCAATGAAGAATAATTTTAAAAAATAAATTCCTTGCTTCTATCTGCTTATTTAAAACTTGCAAATTACTGATATTATTTCTGGCTAGTTCAAGTATTGAAAGCTGTTCCTAAGCCCACATAAATATTCCTGCAGGTACCCTAAGTCACCTGGCAAAATTAGTTAATTAGCATACTCGAAATCCAACATGGAAACAATGTTTGCAATTACAAACAGAGCAAGTCAATCAAAATTCCAGGTAATTATCAGGCGATTTATGAGCCCTGAACACTGAACCTAAATCCGAATTGGAAACCATTGTTTCAGAAATAACATTTCAATGTTGCGCCAAATTCTGTCAAGTTGCTGATATGAAATTCGGTATCCAAAATTCAGAATCGGAATCCAATACGGATTGCATTGCATAAATGCAAATTATTTGGCCACAAAATCAGACCACAATCCGTCTCTGTCCAGAGCAATGACAGCAGCTGTGCTCCCAAGGATCGATTATTAATTTCGCCCGACAACTGCACATGTTTTTGGGGCTTTGCTGCTCGACGACGGTAATCAGCAAGGCAGTGGAAAACTGTGCCCCACGGAAGACCCTTTAATTGGAAATCAGCCCCGAAGCCACAAAAATCCAAAATGCGAGTCGGAGAGGTGAATCCTAAGTGAAATTTGATGAACATGCGTGTGTCGCATTGTCTCTGTCGTCTGCCTCCCTGCACCTGCCGACTGCCTTCAAAATGGATTTCAAATTACAGATCAAAAGGGAAAATCATGTGGGGCAACAGAGAGCGAAAAAAATGTGTAATATATTGGTTGAATTATCAGTAGGAAAATACAAATTATTACAACAATTTTGATAGTTTTTGTAGGGCTTCAAAATAAGTTCTAACCTTGGTATTTAAATATCTTTTTAGTCTCAATTAATTTGTATTACTAAATTGTTCCAATGTTTACTTAATATATATTTTATAATCATTTATAATTTATTTCTCTTACGAGTTATTACTTTGAGAATTAATTTGAGGGTTCTAAATAAGCTCTATAATATGTATTTTTAAATCTCTATTATCTACATTTAATTGTTTACTAAATACATAATTTATAATTTATTACCTATAATTTATTTTTTTTTGCAACTAATTTCTCTCATTATTAATTCAAGGGTTCTAAATAAGCTCTAGAATATGTATTTAAATATCTCTATTATCTTTAATAACCCGTTTATTAAATATACATTTTATAATCATCTTTTAAAAATTGTATTAATCTCTTGAATTTTTTTAAAACATTTATATACATATTTTTACCCTCTAGTCTCCATTTTAAAAATGAAATAATTGTTAATGCTGTTCATAAAATAATAACAAATTAAAGCCCGAACTGATTCAAGTGATATGACGTGACCTGCAATGCACACCTGCCATTCCACCCATTTTTTTGTATTTTTTTGTATTTCGCCTATTTGTTTTCGGCGACCCAAAAAGAAAGAAAACACAAAAAAAAACCGAGGGGAAAATACGAAAAAAAAGGGAGAAAGAGAGCGAGACGAAGGAAAACTGAGGCAGCTGGAAAATCGAAAATCGATGGCTCAAGTGGAAAGCGGGGGAGTGGCATGCAAAAATAAAAGGAAACGCAGAAATTTCACTTTATTTTTATGCTGGCTAGCCGTTGAGGAAAATGATGATGCCTTTGAATAGCGTCAGCTGGTAAATCAAACAATCGAATTCAATTATTTTGTTAATTTGAACAGACAACAGGTCGTATGCGCAATGTCAGCTAACAATCAAAACGAGAGTGCTGCTTGGGAAGCCCAAATACGCATGTTTTTTTTTCCTGTATTCTTATTCAAGATTTGATGGATGGCCCACAAGAGATTTCATAGATATAAATTGAGCGATTCCATATACGCATATATATTGCTTTAATTTCACTTTCGATTTCCTTCAGGAACTTGCCAGAAATAATCAATAAACCATTTATGCGATTAAAGACATATTGATATTTCTTGTAAGATGTTTTGATAATTTTTTTGTTTTAAATCAAACCTTTAATATATTTAATCAGCTCTTTAAAAAGTTCTTTGTGTTAATCAATTGTTTCAGTTTTGCGATAAATAAATATATAAAATAAACTTATATATCGATATTAAATGCAAAACATATCGATACTTAATTTAAATAAAGCATATTTCTAATAAATTGAACCGTTTTCATAGTACTTACGATATAATAATCATAAATCGATTTATTATCGCAAATATAAACATTATTTATCAAATATATCGTAAAAGTATACATTGTTTTGGCATTGGCAAAAACAAAAAAAAACAAAAAAACAATTGAATGGCTTGCTTATTATTATTATTGAACTTTTCGATATAGAATTTTTATTATTTACAGCCAAACACACAAAAAGATGAAAGAAGTTTTAATATTTATCGATGTTTATATTGAAACAGCAGCAAGGTGAAGCGTTTTTCTCTCTTAAATACCAAAACAATCTCTCGATTTCCCGGACCAGTGAGTTTCTCCAAAGACTTTGTCGCTGGCAATTCAATAAATACATTTTTAATTAAAACCACAAGCTCTGCAGGCCATAAGACTTGTTGAATTATCTCTTACATTTGGCCAAATACCACTTTTAATTAGTCACAAAACCAGGACCAGAACTGGTCATAATCAATGAACAGAAATCCTCTTCATCTTCGGCTACGTTGCTTAGCTAAATCTGTTTAAATACAGAGAGATTCCATGCTCATTATGACCAAAATCCTTGACTCTTGGCCCACATCGTTTTGGGCTTCGTAATTGTCTTTGGTATTTGGTATTTGGTATTTGACATTTTGGCTGGCCAATTGCAAAACCAATTCATCATCGTGGTGCGGCGGCCGTTACGCATTTGTCCCTCCCTATATGCAATTTCCTTGGAAAATTCCAATGGCAAACAACAGATTGTCAGTGCTATTGACCATTTGAACTTCGGTTTGACACAAATTGCGGGCGTTAATTTTCGCCATTAGCCATGGCCAACGCAAAATGGCTGCCGACGGTTTGTCAACTTCGATTTTTGCCTGATTTTCAATGCAAATACCAATGCCCAGCGACGGAGAAAGGACAGTTTATGCCAAAAAGAAAATGCTTTTGAAGTGTGAGCTCTCTTTTCATCTGTTGTTATGTCATTAATAAATCGTTTTAGAACAATAATTGTGCCCAGGACAGCTCCCAGCTCCCAGCTCCCATGTTCAAGGAACTCGGATGATTTGCGAACCTCAAATAAATATACATTTATCTACTTATTAATACCCTGTCAATCATGTTAATTTTCACAAATTCAGATATCCCTTTAGACTCTTCTAACAATATACACACAAAGTGTGTAGCTAGTGTTCCATATCGATGCAATATTAATAAGCCTATATTTTCGACATCCCTTGTCGCAGATATCAGATATAATCAATATAGTAAACCGACTTTTGGCCAGTTGTCTTGGCCAACAACGCTGCTATATTGTTGAATGTCAATGATTGATTAAACTTGTTACCAAGTGGCTCTTATCAAACGCTGGCACGTCCAGACGCATTCATATTACTATTTAATTACAAAACTTTTCAACTGATTTGAGGTTATCACCCCCCTCAATTCCCTGTCCCTGTTCCCTGTCTTGCTCTGCGGTTTTGTGTGAATTCTGCGGTCTGGGAATTAATGTATAGTGATCCCTGCCTGGGCCTCAACCGCAGTGAAGTAAACTGACTGAAACTGAAACTGAAACTGAGTCAAGTGAATTCCCTTGGCGTGTTTAATAATCTGAGATAAGTGAAAGTGGGGAGAAAGTGAGGGTGACAAGTGACAGGGAAAATGGAAAAGCAGCGACCTCTAAAGTAAGTGCAAATTGAAATATTACGTATACGCCCAGTTGCACACTGAGGCAGAGAGAGAGAGAGAGTAGGATTTGAGAGGAAAGGAGCTGCAGGAATTCACATTGGAAATAAAAGGGATTAGCATATAATTTCTAATTACAAGATGTAAACGTTAAAGAAACTTCGGTGTGTCGCTTAATTTAACTTCGTTTTCTTTATTTCACAACTTCTCTCTTCAAGAACTAGCGACCGAATGCCGCGCTTTTCTTCTTCGTTTTCTTATGCTCTCTCATGTGTGTCTGTATGCGTGAGAGCTAGGTATATGTACATAGTTACCTCTTAAAGCTAGCTTATAAGTAAGAGCGAGACCACAGTATTGTTCTTACTTATAACGGGGATATGATCGTATACTTCTCTCTGCCACCATGGGCTTCATACCTTAAACTAGGCTACTACATGATACATACATGGTACTGTGGGGCTATAGGGTATCTATCCTACCACAAAGAGAAGCTCTCTTTTGGGCCTTTAATTTATTTAACAAATAGTTATTATACATTTTCCACACCTCGCTTTAGTTTTTTAATTTAATATTTCAATTAGTTTTCTCTCACCCAAATGGATTTTTCTTATTTTCTATTTTCCCTGTGCAAAAAAACACCCCTCTATTAAAAACAATTACCGCTCTTCCCGCACAGGAAAAAGTCACCCCCCAAGGAGGGGGGAAAAGCCGGAGCTCGCAGCATCGCCGCATCGCTGGCTTAGCATTCCGTGGAGGGTATTCCGAGTCATGTTGACAAAGATTATGTGACAATAAGCTTTGATAATTCATTTGGTACGAGGAGCACATAAAGCAGCTCAGCAGCTCGGCAGCTCGGCTTACCCACACTCTCAGACGATGGGGAAATGGGGAAATGGGGGGGAAAAGCGGGTGGAAAATGTGGGCGGTGAACAGAAGCAGCTGTCAATTGTGTAAATATTTTGCGGCAAAAGTACAAATAGAAATGCTGTCGATAAATCGAAGCACATGACTAGCCTTGCATTAACAGCTGCGACTTGTATCTTGTATCTGTGTAGCTGTGTAGCTGTGTATCTTTGTATCTGTGTAATTGTATCTGTAGCCGTATCTGTATTTTATTTTACTTTTCGTTGTGCCAAATATCTGTGTGTGTAAGTTCGCCTCGATGTAAAAATGGTAAAGAGGCGCGGGGCACAGCTACTTAGACAGGGCTGTCAATTACATTTCAATCACTCGGCGTTCGTGCCGCATAGGAAATGGCCGCAAATGAATCAAAATGGCATCATTTGCACTCAGAAGGTAATGACAACTTTGGCTGAGTGCTTAACAGAATGTGCCAAGGGAGCTGGCTTTTAAGGGGATTTATCTGAAGGGGAATATGGAAGGAATGGATTAAGATACTGAGTAATGAGTGGCTTAACAATATCTATAGAATTTTGGCTGTGATTTTCCTACTCAAACTGACCGCCTCAATAAATTACCTCCCAGGATAACTTATTGGCAAAGCGTTTGCATTCAACTGCAAATAAATGAATAGCTCGAATGAAAGCATTTGCGTTGCAAATGTGACTCATAAAAGCCAGGCGAATGCAAGCATCGAACTTCTGATCGAACATTTCCAACATTTTTTCCATTTAAATGTAAATTGAAGACCCATGTGTTGGCACTTTTTCTTATTCTTTCGAAGCTCCTCGATTTCTTGGTGATTTTTTTTGTTTTGACAATCTTATTTCGAAGCTGTGGCTTGAGCTCTTAATTTGCCAATCGATTTTAATGAAACGAAATCCTTTGTTTGCGTCAGGATATGGAAAATATATCGATATACGAAGTTAACTTTATAAGGATTGTATGTACACAACATTTTTATTTCAATGTTTTAAATATACACACCATACTTCGCATCGATATAAGGTATAGGATTTATCGATAAATAATTGGTACTAAAGGTAAGTCTAGTCTTTTGCTTTAGTACCTGTGAGAGCGCGATAAGTTACGATAAAAAGGAATAAATCCATATATTATATTGCCTTTATCGATATAAAGTGTTTGAAATGTCGATAACTAATTTGTATTAAGCCAATTTGATAAACAACGATGTGTAATTCCAATGAATTTCTTAACACGATAAAATAGTTCGATAATTTGTTGTAAGATTTATCGATAATTCATTCGTATGAAATAAATATGAATGATATATTAAATCAGCTCTTGATTATTCCTTCAAAAAGAGCAATGAATAAAAAGCATTAATCGAAATATTATCGCATTGAATATCTAAACACAATAATATATGTATATCGATTTTAAAAGCAAAATATATAGATATATAATTTCAAACGGTTCTTGCAATAAAAAAATCATGCACCGATATGTTATCCCAAATATCGATATTATTTATCACTTATATCAATTATGAATTGTTTATAATCTTTCGACTTTCATTCTGGTCGCCTTAAATCGCGTGATGATTGGCAATCGAATAAATCTATATCTTTTGATCGAAATCTAATCAAGGCAACGAATGCTTTTCGGCTTATCTTTGCGTCAAGATTTTTATGGGTTCCTATTTTAAATTGTTCCCTTTTTTTTTTGGGGTTCGAAAAAATATAAATCTGTATATATGAAATGTGTATAGTACGTTTCGCTGGCCTTCCCAGTCGCAATGTCGCCGGCCGCATTTAATATGCGTCAATCGATTCGATTCCGATCGGATCGGAGCTACAGTGGACACCCGGTTATGTCACACGCCAGGCTAAACTCCTTCACTCGAGTTGATTCCGGGTGTTATCTACCGTGTGAATTGTATAATTTTTTGGGGCTTGCGGAGCTCTTGTCCCCGAAATGCCTACTTCAGGCCCTAAGTCGCCGGCTCTCTATCGCATTGAGGGGGTGATATCTTATCGGTACGGTTAGTGGCCCCCATCCCAGCCAGCCAGCCGGCGAGCGGGTGCTCCTCTGCCCCCCAGCCACCTCCTGCGATTATGGAACATTTCGCATTTCTGTTTTGTGATTAATTTTCAATGATTAATATTTTTAATATTTATATTTTCTTTCATTTAAATAGCTGCTGCGAAGTTGGGAAATACTTCAAAACAAACAAGGTCTCAGATATTTACAAGAAAGTGGGGGATGAACGTGATTTGGGCTGTTAAAAGTTGGATTTTTAGTGTTAAGATTACATAGATTATAAGGGATTTTCATTCTTAAAAATCTAATAATTATCAAAAGCTCAAAATTTAAGTTAAAATCGAACATTATTTTAATTTAAAAATCCATTTTGACTGTAAAAAGGTGAGCTTTTAGAAATGACTATTGGTGTTAGGATTAGGAAAGTTTTAATGAGATTTTAGTTCAAGAAAATCAAACAATTATCAAAGCTTTAAATTTACAATTATTTAAATATAGAAGGCCCCAAAAAAATGTTTAGGCTAATAATAGGGGAGTTTTTAGAAAATATTTTTTGGGTGGTAAGACTAGTGATGTTTTTATGAATGATGTTTTATTTGAACTCTTATAAATCTAATAAATATTAACGCTTAAAATGAAAGTTAATCATTTAATTTGTTGACTAAACAAACCCTAAAAAAGGGGTGGGAAAAGGTACGTTTTTAGAGATGATTTTTGGTATTCAGATAAGAAATGTTTTCAACAGATTTCAATTCTTGAAAAATCTAAACAAATCTTAAATCTTTAAAGTTAAGTAAAAATTTCGCAATTCTTTAATTAAACAGGGCCTAAAAAATCGCCAAAAAATATCACTTATATTTTTCTTATAGCGGTACAAAAAATCCTATATTTTCTCGAGTGTTTTAAATTGTTTGTAAATTGCAAAATTCACAGACTTTCTCTGTTTCCTGAATTTCAAATAATATTTTCCCATTGCTAACTCTTTGGCCCGCACTGTGGCCATAATGTGCACACTTTGCCTTGGCTGCCAGACATTTCTGCAGATGCATTTTCCTGATAGGCCCCTGGGTGGGGTTGGGTGGAGTGGTGGTGCTTTGTGGTGTTCCCCCAAGAACCACTCTCGGCGGGTGGCATGCGAGTGGATCCGTTCGCAGATTGAGCAGTCGGCCTCGCAATTTTCGGGCAATTAAAATTGAGTTTGAGGCCGATGCATAAATGCTTAATTAAGCTCAATGCGATAACAATTGTGAAACAATCAAGAAAATAAATGGTGAAGCAAAAGGCCCTAAACTAAACGCCGGCAGGTATTTTTTGAAAATTTGGAATATTATTTTGGCAGACTATGAATATTCATGAGCCAAATAAAAGCCTAATTAATTACAGCTTAATTAATTGGTAAATCCGGGGTAGCCCAAGGGAAATCTTTGTGAAAATCTATGAAAATTCATTTGGAATTAATCCACAGTTTGGCCGGGAAATTGAGCAGCTAGTAAAATATATACAAACTAATCCCTGAAATGCATTTATTATCCTGCTAAAGCAAAATGAACAAAATGAGGCTAAAATCACGCTCAACAAGTTTTGGCTTTGTGTGTTGATTTCTTGTTGGTTTTTGCATAAATAAACGCCGCGAAAAACGCGTGAAAAGCACGGGGAAAAACATGGAAAAATGCACTATAAAATCATTGTAATCGAAATGTAACCCTAAAAAGTCAAAGCCCCACAGAAGGCAATGAAGCCTGCCAAAAACAATGCCCCCGGGCATTCGTATATATTTTTTGGGCATTTTTTCAACCGCAAATTGAATCAAATGCAATCGACTGCAAAATAATATTCAAAGAAATGTAAAACAAATGCTTTATATATATACATATATATATACATATATCTGTATATGAATAATCAGGTTTGGGACTGAGGTTTTTATTTCTTTTTTTTTTTTTGTATGCAGCATTGGGGCAAGAGGCAAGTGTCTTCCACTTGGAGAGTTTCGTTTTGATTGTTCTGTATGAAATATTAATTAAATAATTCCTGGTTACCGTTTTGGGCCGTGTGGTGGGGTGGTTTTTCGGGTCCTGGATCCTTCGGTGGTGCTTGTTCCCTGTTCCTTGTTGTTCTCTGTTTATTATTATTATGTTTTTGATTTTTTTTGTTCTTTCCTTTTTTTGCTGCTGGCCTGTAAGCCCACCGACCTGACTTACGGCACAATTTGTTTTAATTGCTTTTTAGCTTTACGTGTTTTTTTTTGTTATGTTTTAATTTCTTTGGAATTTAGCTGCGGCGTTTTATGTATTTATCTCTCTGTGAAAAGGAATTTTATTTCATTCATTCATTTATTCATTTTACTCATATATTCACTTGCTCGTTCTCATTTGTTCCCTCATTATTTTCATTTTCCCCGCAATACATTTTACACCTTTGCGACTTTTTGGTGAAGAAAAACTGTTTTGTCTCGTTCGCCGTTTTGGCTTTTGGTTTATTTTTATCGTTCGTTTCAGGGCCCCCCCGAAAAAAAAAGAAAATAATAATATAATACCATGTGGGAGCGGGCAGGGGGAGCGGCATATTCATCCACTCGACTGCTCAGTTTTATAAATAAGTTCTGTTTTTCGGTTCTGTGTTGGCCTGTATGTTGTGTTTTTTTTTTGTTCCTGTTCTTGCCAGCAAAATGAATTTTAAGCCCAGCTAACAGCGCCATGATGATTATGTGTTCTCGGGCTCCTCAAATCCACAAATGCGGGAAGAGGGCACTGCGAGGCTGCACCAGGGAATGCGTTAATTATGCGACACGAGGAGCACTTATCCACCAGACCCACAAGCATTTCAATTTTGATGAATTCCTCAAGCCACCGGGAATGTGCGTTCCTCTGTCTTCTGGCAAAACATTTCCTCTTTTCCTCTTTTTCTTTTTTCTTTTTTGCTTTTCCTTCTGAATTTTTCCCTGTAAATTGCCTTTGGCTGTTCGACTCTTTCGGGGGATTAGCAGGTACTAACTATTTATTAAGTACTGGGAGGTTTATTAAGAGACGGAAAAGGGCTCTTAATTGATTAAATAAACAGCTAATGGTTTTATTTATGTGTAAAAAGTATATTAAAAAAATTTATTAAGGGAATTTTTATACATTGATTACATATTAAATATTAAATTTTTAAAAAGGAATTCTTAAGTAATGTCTTAAAGCTTTGAGGGTCTTTCAATTGTTTATCTAACCTGAAAAATAGTTATTTTCCTACCTAAAATTACTTAAAACTTCTAAAATAACCCTTAATAATTACATTTTTATTTAAAAACTCTGAACGATTTTGTTTTCGTTCTATTAAGGTAATTTCTTTGAAGATTATTAAGGAGTAAGAGTTCTTAATTAATTGGGTAAAAAGCTAAGGGTTTTAATTATATGTAAATAATAGTATAATGTGTTCTAATATTTTTATTATATAACTAAATATATTTTTTGGTTAAAGGTATTTTCAAGAAAAAATTATATATGTTTCTGAGGGTCTAAAAATTATTTATCTAGCCAGAAAAATTTCATTCCTCGTAACTAAAATTATTGATGACTTCTAAAAGAAACCTTTAAAATATTTTTGTTTCGCTTTTAAGATTTTCAAAACTCTATACTATTTTTAAAAGGATAAACTCTCTATATTTTAACTTTATGTTATTTTTAAGGTTTATTCAAGAGAAGGGGGCTGTTTAATTAATTGTGTTAAAAGCTAAAGGTTTTATTTTGGTTTACAAAATATATGTACTATATTTTATTATATTAAACTCGTAAATTCCTTTTAAGAAAAATCGTTTGACTTTAGAGGTTTTAAATTTATTTGTCAAGCTAGAAAAATACATCTTTTTTTTACTTCTAAATGTTTTTAAAATATTAATCAACGTCCTTTTCTTGATTTTAAAAATACAAAACTATTTTACCCTACAAATGCACTTCCTTTGAATTTTTATAAACTAATTTCTTGACTATCACTTTATGTTTATCACAAAACCCGAACTATTAAAGAGCACTCAAACTTCGTGCTAGCTTTCTAGATTTCCCGCCTTTCGCGGTGGCCGGGGGGGGGGGCAAAAGAAAATAAACATATTTTTAAATTGTTTTGCCAGCCGCACACACAAGTTCGTCAAAATGTGTTAATTTTCTTGGGACATTGTGCGCATTGTTGTTGCTGGGCTGGGCTACTATATGCTCTCTATAATAATTTTGATTGCTGCCAAAAATTCTTAGACAGACGGCCGCATTTCGCTGGCTGACTAAGTGAGGGCACAGTAACTGAGAAATGAAATGAATAGAAAACTAAAGCGGAGGGCTCTTGCAATATAATACCCTCTTCAAGTTGATATCCGGTTCGACACATTTTTATAGAGTTTTTATTAAATGTTGTTGCCGATATGCTGATATGAAAACTTAGCTCTTCTTTTCTGCATATATGTATGTATGTATATATTTCTGCTATTTGCTTTGGATTTATTTGAGTCATCGCTTGAAAGTTTTCGTTTTTCGTTTTGTTGGGTTCAAAAAACTCTCATCGGCGGAGGGTTCCTCCCTCTTGGTTGCAAGTTTTTCGATTAGCTTTTCTCCAGTTGAAGCGTGCGATTTGCTAGATAATTCTGGGTGTTATGTTTTCTTCTTAAGAGTAAATACTCGAGATGAGAGGGTTTCATCGGAATACTCGAAATTAGCAATTCGCAGACAACGTTAAGCTTGGGCAAATAATGATAGTGTGGGACGAGCTCATTTACTTTTAATATTTTTTATGGGATTATAAAGGAAGGCATTTTTGGGGGAGATTTTATTGTAATTTAAAAAGAGGTTTAATCAGAAATGTTGAGAGTTTTGCTGTTACTTTTATTAATATTCTATCCATAACTAAACTAAATGTTTGAGAAATTATTTTTATAAATTTTATATGTATTGGAAAAAAGTTGCTGCATTTTTAAAGCCTAAAGGTATTTACTCTCTAGCTAATTGTTTTACTTAAAAATCTTTGAATTTCAAACAAATTTGTTATAATTTAATAATAAGGCCGTTTGATTAAATCTGTAAAAATAACCAGAAGCTTGAGAATTATTTTATATAATTTTATATTCCTTGAAAAAGACACTCTATAACCTAAAAGCTCTGGCTTATTTTTTACATCAAAACTGTTAAGTAAATGTTATTATTTGTATAATTTAATTGTATTTTTAATAATATGTAAGTGACCATAAATTTGAGAAATAAATTATATAAATTTTATATTGTCTAAAAACACAAGCTCTAAATCCTTACGTCTCAAAATTGCTATCTCTCTGCTTTATTTTTGTACTTAAAACTCTTGAAATGCTAAGCAAATTTATTATAATTTAAAGATAAGGAAGTTTGGATATCCCTTGATTAAAAACTTAAAATTAGAAACTCGGGAAATTATTTATATAAATTAAAAAAAAAAAAACACTCTTTATCCCTACAGCCTAGAGTCTTTCTGTCTCTGTCCGGTTTTTTACTTTTTTAAATTCCTGGCAAATTGAAATGTTTATATATCTTTAAAAAATTGATTCAGCCTAAAGTCTTGGTCATTATCTTAAGCCCTAATCTCTTGATTCTTCTCTTGATTTGCTGATTTAGCTTTTCTCTTTACATTCCTTTTGATCTCCTTTAATCTCCTTGGGGAAAAGCTCTTTGCTCTTTTCCTCACATTTCCCTGGTAGCATCATTAATCATCGACACAGTTTTTGACTTATCAACAATGGTTTTTCTATTTCTATTGTTGTTACTGCTTTTAAAACACAACAAATATTTATGGCCGCTGTATTAATCAGCGAATCGCTTAGGGGAAACAAATGATAACAATCAATAAAGGCGATTAGTTTTTTTTGTTGTTACTTTTTCAATTTCGATTTGGTTCTATTTATGGCACTTTGTCATTTGCCTACTTTTGATCGTTTTATTATATTTTCTATTAAGTTTTTTTTTTCTTTTTGTTTATTTGTTACTTTTGGCTTTGATCAAATGAATGAAACACCCCCGCGTTTATTCGGTTTTACCTTTTTTAGGTTCTAGGTCTCGTCCAGGTGGGCCCTGCAACAAGTTTTAACGCTTTGGCTGGCTGCAACAAGTTTTGTGCGATAGTTCCTATATGGCGATCACTTCACTTCACTGGAGAGTCTTTGCACTTTGATTTGCTTCATTTCGTATTCGATTTTGTTGGGCTCTTATTTATTAGTTGTAGATTTTTTTACATATTTTTTTCTATATTTTTTTGTTGTTGTTGTTGTCACACACAGGGAAAAAAAAGAGGAGGCACTTTGAAAAAAAATGGTTGAAACGCACTGGGAAGTAACGATGTTGAGTTGAGTTGCTGGGTTGATGATGCTGCTGTTGCTGCTGCTGTTGCGTTGCTCTGATGTTTGCTGCTATGCTGCTATTTCTTGATGCTTTGATGCTTTAATGCTGCTATGCTTTATGCTTTATGCTTTTGCTGCTGCTGTTGCTGTTGCCTCGACTCCCACGATAGACGTCTGATTTGCAACTGAACTGGCGGCCCGATAAGCGGTCGGAAATGCTTTCCAAATCGGTTGGCTTCACGGCTCGAACATGCTCGAACACGTGTGAACTTGAACAGGTTCGTAGCACGCTCGATGGGCCGTCGAAAAAAAATATAAGTGCCAAACATCCCAAAATTGCGTTCTCGTTGCCGATTGGCAGGCAATGTGTAAGGGTAAATCAAACAAATGGACCAAATCGAAAGCCAGACTGCCAGAATGTTTGCCACAAATCCGTGGGTTGCCCTAACACATTTGTGAGTTTGAAACAATTCTGTAGTTATCGAAGCCAAAGAATCCCGACTGGGTTTGTATGCAGAGAAGGGTAAAATCCAATATGTTACATAGACAGCAAACATTGCGCCTAATTTTGACAAGCATATCAAAATTGTAAATATAGAAATTCATTGAATTGAACTTTAAAATATCGATAATAATCTGTTTAATGTTTCCCTTTCTTTCGATATATTGAGAAAACTATCGCTTTCTATATTATATCAAATTTTTAAATATTGAAAAATTTAGCTTTGAAGTTTGCTATACCGATAAAATCGAAAAATATTTACTTAATTTATTTGTGCCTTTTTCCGAAAAAATATATCAATATCAATTGAACTTTTAAATATCAAATTTAACATCAAGATAACAAGATATCGAACCATTATCGATAACCAGACAGGAGGCTAATTTTGGGGAGCCAAAGTCTGTTCAAATATATCACTTAAGGTTATATAACGATAAAAATTGATATTATCGAAAAATATCGTAAAAATAGATTGTAGTTTATATGGTATCGATAAATCTGTATTTTCAACCATCTTTAATTTCAAAACTCAAGTTTTTAAGTGGAAAACCACAAGCACCAGTATCCCCAAAGTGTCAGTGTCAGATCAGAGCAAAATCAAGAATTAATCCAGCTCTTGACTCACAGTAATTTAATTATTAGTAATGTTAAAAATGAATAATTAACATTTTACTGCCACTCGGGCCACTGTGCCTTCGGCAAATAGCCCTGGTTGTAGCCAACATGTTGCCGTCTGGCTGGCTGGCTGGTTAGGAACCTGGCCTGTTGATGGTTGTGTTAGTTGGCGGTTCTCATCGACCAGGCTAACATGTTCGCCAGCTAGGAAATGCGTAGGAAACCAGGAGCCAGGAGCCAGGAGACTGGAGACCGGGACTAAGCTGCATTGGCAACAAAATGTTGATGGGAATCGTGATGATGGCGAAATGCAGCCTCAGCTTCAGCTTTCCCCAGAGCATTAGTCATCCGAATGGTGCAGACAACAATGGTTATATATCTATGGATGTACATACATATATATATGCCAGGGGCAACGCGGCGTATGATTAACGAAATTAGCAAACATTTTTTAGGCGCTGCAGGCAATAAATGCCCTTCCACTCTTATCCCCATGGAAATGGAAATGGAAAATTTTTTTTTTGCCCAGGTCCTTGGCCACTTCCGCTTTCAATTTTCAATGCCCACTTTTCGCAGCATTTCCTGGGAGGAGGGGAGCTGCCATTATGCAGTTAAAGTTTCTAAGTCAATTTTTGTTTCAGCATTCGAAATTGTTTGCTTCCTTCTTTTGCTCACTTGCCTTTGTTTGTTCTCGTTATATATGCCTTTTTTCTTTTTCTTTTTCATTTGTTTCTTTTTCTGTTTTTAGTTCTTCTCTCCCCCTCCTCTTCGCCCTTCATTTTATTTCTTTTCATTTCTCTTATTTCCCTTCCAATTGAGTTTGTGCAAGTGTTTTGCTTTGTTTAATGGAAAGATCGCTCTCTTTCGTAATTAACTTGGCCAGTTGGTCGTAGTTTCGTAACGAAGCCAAGTTGGGCCAGCGATTATACAAGTTGACGTCTGTTGGCCTCATATTTAAGTATAAATTTGAGTTAATTTATTTGAAAAGAAAAATATTTAATACCTTTTTAAGGTGGTGTGAGTATTATTTAATAATTCATTATACACTTTGACAAAATGTAAGGTATCTAAGGAGTTTATTAACGTGCTAAAGGTCAGTATATAATTTCTCTTTAATGTTTTACAATTCATAGAGTGATTGGAAAGGTTTCTTTCACTTCAATGCATATTTTTTGGTGATCAAAAAAATTATTTGTAAACAAGTTTTTCTCATTCAAATATATTTAACTGATCAAAAAAAGATGTAGAAAATATTTTTATTGTTCAAAAATTGGCTAGGAAGTAATTTTCTTTTTCAATATATTTATTTTTGTTCTCATTGCTGATTAACTTTTCCAAATAATTGTTAGAATTTTGCTTTCCCAGATAAATACGCTATATAAATACATATATCTGAGTAACCCCTTAGGCACCCTCATTTTCCGTATCCATTTCATAGTTAACATAATTGAAAGCGGCTTTTCGATATACAAAATGTCAGTTAAATTGATTGAATATGTCGAGGCAGGACCTTTGCCCCAGCCTGCCCCCGTCCCCGTCCCCCGTGGCCCTCAATTATTGACGAGCTGACATCCGGCCGGCATCTGCGGTGCATGTGCCACATACAACTAGATGTTAAAACCGGCAGAAGGTTGCACAAATTGAAGAATGGAGAGAGCCTGGCAACCGGAGGAGTCCCTAATGAACGGTTCAGAGGTCCCTAGAAACTCAGCAGCCTGTACAGAATATAATAACTGAGTTTTAAAGACCTAAAACCACATTACAGGGGAAAATATATACTATCTTAATAGGCAAAATGCCTTCTTAATTGTTAACATTTTAAGCTCACTTAAAGCAATAAATATTGAATTAAAGCTTTATTCTTATAACTAACTTAAATTTATTTACTTACGATTTATGCAGCATTTTAACGATATCAAAAACATGAAAAACTCACCTGAAAGGAAAAGAGAGAGGAAAAAGAGGGAAAAATTGTTATTAATTCAGTTTGGGGACGGTGGGCGACGAGTATGTTTTTTTCCCAAGAAAAATTCACATGGAATACGAATAATATTTGCTTGAGCTCCAGACTTCATTACGTATGTAAAGTGAGGACAAACAAATAACAATTGCAGATAATTGAGTCATGAATGCGAATCTATATGTGTACTTATAAATACAGGTATGCCTTGCACCTGCAAGGGGGGGGTTCTTCCCCCTTGCTTTCCCCGAAAAGTAAAACAGAATAAAGGTTCTGTAAATTCAAGAATCTTGTTTTTTGTTTCGGTATTTTGCGTTTCATATTTAATTTTGGTTTATTTTTGGGGAATTTATTTGAAAATGTTCTTGAAAAAAGAAAATATTTATTTTCTTCCCATTTATATTTTATTATTTAATATTAATGGAAAAGCTTGTTTCAATATTCAGTCATCTTTGATACCATAAATTATATATCTTTGTCTTATCTGTATTTCTATTTTTGTTACGTTGTCAAGACTTTTTTGATATCCTAATTTTGTATGTCCAGCGGGTGATATTTCTGGACTCGCATTGAAATAACTCCCGGAGAGAGAGACCTTTGACTTTTGCACATCTCAAACCACAATTTCCTGTGTTGCAGCATCACCTGGCAGGTGACAACCGCAGTGGCAACTATCCACTCAAAAATGGTGCACAAGCGGAGAGCGTAGTTGAGCAGTTGCAAAAATAAATTATAAATAAATTGATCAAGTTTAAAATTGAATAGAAAAATTTGTCTAACATTTTATGAATGCTAATCTTTATCTTTAATCAATTTGTCAGGCTTAAAATAAATAGTAAACTGTTTTAAATTTTTAAACGATTTTTTTGTAATGAAAATTAAATAATTTCTTCACTTTCAGTGGCTGAATAATTTATTTATTTGTGATATATACATTTTTTTATAAGAATATTTATGGAGAACCCAAAATAGATTATACAATTTCGTGTATTAATAAAATTTAATGGAAAACTTTGTTATAACTTTTAGTATAGGTTTTTCTTAATGAAAAATAATTTCCCGATATTTAAAAATATAAAAACGTTTCTCTTGAATCTTATTAATGTAAATCTATGCAGCTATAAAAATAAATAAATGTTAAAAAATTTTATATTCGTTAAAATAATTGGAAATCTTGGTCATACATTTTAAAATATTTTTCAATGAAAAATAAATCAAATAAATAGCTGAAATATTTATTATTTACTCATACTTAACGCGTTTCTTTAAAACTTTTTCACTGCATTTAAGTAGTTAAAAAATTCCTAAAAATTTCTAATTATTAAAATAAATATAAATCTTTGTCTTGAATGAAAAATATATAAAGTATCTGACTTTGCTTGGCTGATATATTTAAATATATTAGTTTATATAACGATTTACTTCTTAAGGCTTTCTTAAATGTATATTTTTTTAATTGTCTAGTGTAGCCATGGCCTTTAGCCTCAAAGAAATGAGGAAAATTGGCTGCTAAGTGCATAATATACATATATTCCCATTTTACCGCCTTGATTATATTTTCCTGGCAGCCTGTGGGGGTGGCGAACTCTTTGATTTGTCTCCTCGAGGACATCGTGAGGAGCACCAAGCAGAGAGCACCAAGCACCAGGAACCCGGCACCGGGCCGAGGTGCCTGTCAGGAGCAGCGGCCAACCCTTGGACCAACTTCCGCTTGGCCCGCCTCGAATGTCAAGGTTATGGACTCAATTTCCGCGCAATTCCGGCTAATAGCTGCCAGGGATCGGTGAATGGATTTCAGGTAAAACCCAGGGGGTTAGCTTTTCAAGCTTTCGAGGGTTTTGCCATTGGCTGAAGCGGAGCTGAAGCTGAATTTTCCCGGGTAAATGTGTCTGGGAAAAGCTTCACGAAGGTGTGGTGAAAATGTTGCCTGGCAAAAGGTGAAAGTTTTTTTGAAAATAAGCTTTATGATTTTGGGAAAATGAATGTGAGAGCTTCTGCAGGGCAGCCAGGGAAAGCTTATTTAAGCTGTTCCACATGGCGTATACGTAACGTTAAATTTGAATAATGCCTTGAATTGGCGGAAATGCAGGGAAATTGTTTGTAAATACATTTAATTTTTAATCATTTGAATTTTAAAAGAAGAAGCATACATTTTATAAATTTGTTTGTATTTTTATTATTATTTTACTTGAAAAATATATTTTATGTTTACTTATTTTTTATCGTAACTTGGCTTAAACTCAACCGATTTCAGTCTGGTTTGGTTTTTTCTTCTTGGTTTTTAAAGGAGAAAATTTCTGCATTTAAAACTAGGTTTATAATTTTTTGTCCAATTTTTAAGAATTTTTACGATGTGACCCCTTTAATTTTTTTTGGCTCAAGAATCGCGAATTTCTTCTGTGGTTTTTTGATCGTAACTTGGCTTAAACTCAACCGATTTCAGTCTGGTTTGGTTTTTTCTTCTTGGTTTTTAATGGAGAACATATCTGCATTTAAAACTAGGTTTATAATTTTGCTTTAAATCTTTTATATATATGTATATATATAAATACAAATATAATAAATATAAATATTTATAAATAATTATATTTATATATATATATAATAATGATTGTTTTTTTTTAATTTATTTAAATAATTATCTTGTGACAAAAGTTTTAACAATATTTATTTATAAAAATAAATAGGTTTAATTTATTTTCATTTATATTACCAATTTTTTTTGACAAAAGTTTTAACTTAATTATACTAAAAATCCTTTAAAAAGAATACTTTTTACAAAAAAAAAAAGAATGAAATTATTGTCCAAAATATAAAATAACAACTTTTTAGGAAACTTCAATTTCCAATTGCATTCATTTAAGATTGTTTTTATTATCATTAAATAATTATAATATTATAAATATATAAATCATTATATTTATAATTATTACAAATAATATTTTTGTTTATAAAAGAAACATAATTTCTTGTTATTTACAGTTATATTTTATATCTTCATATATTTAATTTATAAAATTATACAATTTCCTGGAATTAAAGCCGTATTTTTATTTTATTTTACAAAGAATATAATCCCAAAGTACATGAAACCTTGGGTTTCATCTGCCTGAACTTTTACCTACCGAATTTCATTACCCAATTCAAAAAAATCAAAAGAAAAGAAAAAAAACGGAACAATATTTAAGGCCTGCTGGCGTATTGATTAATTGCGAGTTATTTTGGGGCAGGCTCAAGGCGCTCGTCCTTTATGGGTCCCCTTCCCTCGTTCCCGTTGTTAAATATATAATATATATAATATCCATACACATTTAGCTGAAGTTCAATGACTACCAGCAACGGAGCTCCACTCAAGCGTGAATTATTGTGAGAGTCAGGCCCAAACCCAACCCCCAGTTTCAGATCCCTGCCCCAAGTTGGGCGGAAATGTCACAAAAGAGTTAAATAATGCACGGCTGGTGGGTGTAGAGGGGTTAAGGGTTTCGGGACTCAGAAGCTCCGGAGTGGGTTAAGGGGCCCGTGTGCGCAACAGATGATTGCCATCAATGAAGATTATGTAAATCAAATTGTCCAAGAAATATGAAATGGGGCATGCAACACGGCGGATGGCGCCCACAATTATGGAAGTAATTAAAATCGGGGCCAAGTGTATGCATATATATGCATATATAATTATATAAATGCCAGTGCGGTTCTCATTATTATTATTATTATTAATTTCGAGTATTTAAAGAAAGAAAAGAAGAGCAACTTAAGCATTTATTTAGCCTAATTTCAGAGGCATTATTTAAACACCTGTGCGCTCATTCTTGTGGAATATTTGATAGTTTAAAGGCAAATAGAAATATTTATGATTTTAACAATGACTATTAAACTATTAAAAGTAATTTATTAAATGGAGTTTTCAAACCCAATCTTTGCTTTTAAAATTCTTGTGATATTAACCTTTAAAACTTTACTAAACATTTAATATTGAATATTAAATATTATATAGGTAATTCTTCGATATTTATTAAGCTTAAGAAAATATATATATAACAATTTATGTTTCCTTTTAGAAAAATTTTTTATTATACCATTTAATACTTTATTTTATATTATATATAACAATTTCTTTTCAAAATAATAATGCAATACTAAAGAAATGTGATAAACTATTCAAAGTAAATTATTTTAAGCAGTTTTCTAGCTTAAAAAGCATTTTGTAAATGCTTTTAGGATAAAACAACTTTTAATTCTTTACTAAACTCAATATTAAATATAATTTACGAAAAGTTAATTATAAAATGTGTAAAAAATCGTAAAGAATTGTTTGAAACTATTTAAAACAAATTATTTTAAGCAGTTTTCTGGCTTAATAAAAGTTTTGTTTCATATTTTTTTTGGTTAAACTTTTATGACCTTTTGTATGCATTATACTATATTGTTGTTTTACTACATTTCCACTAAAATTTTATACATATTTAGCAGTGAAATATTTTACATATTTAAAGGAAGTTAAACTTTCGAACAGGTGAGCCTTTTCCCACCTTTTTCCCTGCAAAATGTTCCTTTAAAATTTGAAGCCCCGAATGATTGAGGACGAGTCAGCTCAAGGCTTTTCCTGTGATAAATTAATACAACATTTTGCACTCACCCACACACACATACACTCACACACACACGCACACTCGTGGACCGGCGAGTGTGCCGCTGCCAAAGTACAGTTGCCTGCATTGTCAGCAGGTTCATTTCCGCTGTGGCCACACAGAAATGGCGTGCAAAATGCAAAAACAATGGGCCAGAGCCGAGTAGCCAATGCACAGAGAGAAAAAAAACCTACTTCTTGCCATATTAGTTTATAATTTTAAGTATAAATATTATATAATATTAAAAAGAGAAATGTGGAGAAGGGATAAATGATAAATATATATATATATTGAAAAATTAACAAAGTTCTGTACGATTTTCTGTATATTTACATGAAAATTGCAGAAAATTCTTTAAAATTTCAGATTTATTCTAAGGTTGCTATATGATATAGTCGCCCGATCCGGCCCCGATCCAATGTTTTTACGAATAATAATTAATATAGGACTATATGCAAAGTTTTATTAGGATAGCTTACAAACTGAGAGATTATTTTGCGGAGAAACACACGACGGACAGACGGACAGACGGACAGACGGACATGGTCATTTATGCCAAGATGTTGATTAAGAAGATATTATGAAAACTTCAAACTAAAATTAGAATACCCTTTAAGAGTATAGAAAATTAGCAAAGAAACAGTATAACAAATAAATCAGGTTAAAATTCTAATTAATTTCTTTCAGTGTAAAGACAGAGAGAGAGAACGGGAGAGAGAGAGCGGGTGAGAGAGAACGGGAGAGAGAGAGTGTTCCGCCCGTTGATAGGCAACATTAACACACGCGATGCGGCTCCGTGGGATCTGGATCTGTGGAATTGTCAGCATTGTTGGCAGCGGGGCCCATGGACAGCGACAATTGCATGTGTAATTTGTGTTTAGTGGGCTGGAAATAAGGTACCGCTGCCCCTCCTTAAATGTGCCGAACAAAAGAATTCACCTGGCGTCAGGTGAGAGAGGCTGCTTTGGGGGAAACTATTTTGGCATTTGAATGTTCTGAGCTTTAATTTAAGGAACTATTGGAACTATCCTACTCGAATATTTATTACAAAAGTAAATACAAATTTATTTCGCACTCATTAATATATATAAAGATTAATATTAAATAACAAACCAAAAAAAATATATATAGTATATGAAATTAAATATTTCCCACAAAATTGGCTCACTGGCAGCCACATTGCCTTGGCTGGGGTCCTAGACTAGGTCTCTTGACGGGTTTTTTGGTAGTTCCACATGGTTTGGGCTTCGGGTTTGGCTGGGGTTTCGGTTGGGGCTTCGGTTGGGGTTTCGGTTGGGCTTGGGGCTTGCATGGGGATCCAGGCGCAGGCTGGTGATTTGGCTTGGGATTTGGCTTGGGTTGGGGCTTAGGCTTGTGGCATTCCGGTGGAGGGATTAAAGACTTCCAAACGCATTCACATCCTGACTCTGGTTTGGGATTAGGATTTGGCTTAGGGTTAGGCTTTGGTTGTGGTTCGGGTTTAGGTTTGGGGTTCGGTTTTGGTTTCGGATTTGGTTTCGGATTCGGTTTTGGTTTTGGCCCTGGATGATGGCCGATCGGCTTGGGGGGCTTTCCGCACGATGGCCTTTGGGTAGTTTCCTCGCAAGAGCACCGCTTAGTTGTCTCTTCTGGGGTGTCTATGGTGGTTTCTTCTGGAGTTTGAGTAGTCTCTTCGGTGGTTTCCTCAGGCCATCTAAAAGTGGTGCAAGTGGGTGCACAGTCTACGGTGGGCCGAGTGGCTGTAGGATGAGTCCCACAGGAGCACGGTCGGGTGGGAGGTTCTGTAGATTCCGTTTCACAAGGTCTGGTAGAAGGTTCCGTGGGGGGTTCCCTAGTTGATGGGGTTGGCCGCACAGTTGATCCTGTGGTTGGCCTTGTAGTGGGTCCCCTAGTTGGTAGGGTAAGAGTGGTGCAAGTGGGTGCACAGTCTACGGTGGGCCGAGTGGGTGTAGGATGAGTCCCACAGGAACACGGTCGGGTGGAAGGTTCTGTAGATTCCGTTTCACAAGGTCTGGTAGAAGGTTCCGTGGGGGGTTCCCTAGTTGGTAGGGTTGGACAAACAGTAGGTCCTGTGGTTGGCCTGGTGGTGGGTCCCCTAGTTGGTAGGGTTGAGTGCACAGTGGGTTCCCTAGTAGGTCTTGTAGTGGTTTCCCTAGTTGGTCGCACAGTGGATCCTGTGGTTGGTCTTGTAGTGGGTCCCCTAGTTGGAAGGGTTGGGTGCACAGTGGATCCTGTGGTGGGCCTGGTAGTGGGTCCCCTAGTTGGTGGGGTCACAGTGGATCCTGTGGTTGGCCTTGTAGTGGGTCCCCTAGTTGGTGGGGTGAGAGTGGTGCAAGTGGGTGCACAGGGTACGGTGGGCTGAGTGGGTGTAGGATGCGGTCCACAAGAACAGGGAGGTTCTGTAGATTCCGTTTCACAAGGTCTGGTAGAATGTTCCGTGGGGGGTTCCCTAGTTGGTAGGGTTGGACAAACAGTAGGTCCTGTGGTTGGCCTGGTGGTTGGCCTGGTGGTGGGTCCCCTAGTTGGTAGGGTTGAGTGCACAGTGGGTTCTCTAGTAGGTCTTGTAGTGGTTTCCCTAGTTGGTGGGGTTGGGTGCACAGTGGGTTCTCTAGTAGGTCTTGTAGTGGTTTCCCTAGTTGGTTGGGTTGGGTGCACAGTGGGTTCCCTAGTAGGTCTTGTAGTGGTTTCCCTAGTTGGTAGGGTTGGGTGCACAGTGGGTTCTCTAGTAGGTCTTGTAGTGGTTTCCCTAGTTGGTGGGGTTGGGTGCACAGTGGGTTCTCTAGTAGGCCTTGTAGTGGGTCCCCTAGTTGGTAGGGTTGGTCTGGTACTCGGTTCCGTAGTGTGTGGTGGACATGTGGGTTCCGGAGTACAGGTAGGTTCCGGATGACAGGTGGGTTCCGGAGTACAAGTGGGTTCCGGAGGACAGGTGGGTTCTGGAGGACAGGTGGGTTCCGGAGGACAGGTGGGTTCGGGGGGACAGGTGGGTTCTGGAGTACAGGTGGGTTGCGGAGGACAGGTGGGTTCTGGAGTACAGGTGGTAGTCGTCATTTCGGTTGTTGTAATTATCGGTGGTCGGGTCACAAAAGTGACGATAATTGTTGGACTACGGGTGAATATTGGTGGAGAGGTGGTTGTTGGTGGAGTGGGCACAGTGGATGATGGACTGCAAGGTTCCGGAGGACATGTTGGTTCCGGTGGACAGGTTGGCGGATCGTCGCATGGGCAGGTTGGTGGCGGATCAGTTGGTCTGGTGGGAGGTCTAGTGGGATCTGTGGGGGGACGTCTGGTCGTTGGTGGTGGAGTAGGTGATATGGTGGGTGGTCTAGTGACCGGGTGGGTTGGCTTCGTGATGGTCACCGGAGAGGCTTTTACCAGTGAAAGCCCCACCACCGAAAGGAAACCAATTAGCACTGAAAAGTGCATTTTAAATGCTAACTTAACCAACGAAAAATTGCCTTTATATACGCAATGCATTCCTTGCTTACAAGACTGGCGTGCACTTAAAGAAAAAATGATCACACTAGACTTATATATATTTGCAGGAAAGTAAACCCACAACAGACAATTACAAGTGTAATTTTAAGAATATTAATAAATGAGAAAAGGTAAGAAGTTTAGTTTTAAATTTAAAGTAAACCTTTACACATGCAAATAATTCTGTAAATCTGGTAGTTATTTTTTTCAAGTGGACACGGTGTTGCCTCGTGCTGGTCTTCCTCAAATATTTACAGGATTAAAAGGCCTGTTTTCCATTTTTGGCCCGAGAGAACTTAAACTCAGCTCAACTCCAACATGAGTTGGCTTTCTTTAGTTTACTTAACCGCAGCTGTTTGGCTGTCGGCTGTTGGACTGCTCCACGTTTTGCCATAATTGCCATATTGATCATCGATGTTTGTTTTCTACTCTAAACCATTGTTACAAAATATTTAGTTTTGCTTTTATTTATTTTTATTTTGTGTATTTTTGTTTGTTTTCTGGAGTTGTGGAAAAATTGCGTGTGCCAGTTGTGTGAGCAAATCAAACGTTTTAAAAAAAAAATATTAAGGTAAAAATGCAAAGTTTCTTAATGATTGTTTGCTTACTACTTTTATTTACTCTCTTGTACGATTATATATAATATTTAGCTTGATTGGTTGAGTTTTTCATTTCTAATGGTAAGAAACTTCCAAGAGCAAGTCACCTGACTCAAGTCTATCCAATTTAATTCCCCAAATGGCGTCATCCACATGGAGACCAATCACCCCTCGTCTCTATTGTTCCCCCCTGTGACATTTGTTTCCACAGATTTTTTGTGTTATTTGTATTAACTTTTTGCTATCCGAGGCCTTCGCTTGGGCAAATACAAAAACCCGCCGCCTGGAACTTTGACTATAAATTGCGAATAGACGCTAGACGAGCTGTCAGAGAAGATAGACAAGGTCTCGCGAAATGAAGTTGAACAAGCTGCTGTTGAGTTTCCTGCTCCTCGGGCTCTTTGTAGCCGCGATTATGGGCGCCGATGCTGATGACGATACCAGTGCCGATACCGATACCGATACCGATAACGATGGCGAAGATGAGACCACAACTGCGGCTGTAGGATCTACAACAGCGGCACCCATCACGGATAGTTCCTCATCGTCGGGCTCGGGTTCGGGCTCGGGCAGCAATAGCGGCGATTTGGATGATGGCTCCGATGGTTCGGGAGCTGATGAATCCGATTCCGATGCCGATGACAGTACCACTGCCGCCACCAGGCGAAGGAGGAGGACCAATAACAACAACAACAAGAAGAAGGCCAACAACAATAAACGTCGCAATAACAACAACAACAACAACAACAACAACAAGAAACGACAGGCAGCTGCCAAGAAGCGCAACAACAGCAATCGCAAGACCAACAACAACAGCAATCGCCGCACCAACAGCAACAACAACAGCAACAGGCGCCGCAACAACAACAGTGCCAGGAGGCGTGGTTAAACTCCTTTCAAAATAAAAATCATTTATGAAAAAAGGCACCCAGAATTTGCACAATAAAAATGTGTGTGTGTGTGTGTTTATTTTTTTCCTTTAAATTTGTTTATTCCCATGATTTAAATAATTGATTGGTGTATTGGTGTGTGCTTCGGTGGGACAACATTTGCGTTGCATCCGGTTTTTTTTTTTGTTTATTTGAGCCTGCGGGAGGGGACCGTGCAAATGAATATTTCGTTGGAAATTAAAAAATGCAATCTGCCTTGCCAATTCAGGGAATTGCTGATATGCCCAGCAGCCGGCAGCGGGATCGTAAACAGCAAACAGAAATGCCAAGTGAATTAAAATGAAGCATTGTAAAGGAAAATCGGGACAAAGGGCAGACAGGACAGCAATTGTGGGGCTTAAAAAATGCCATAAAGCAATTTACAAATATGTGAGAAACGGTGGGTTACCGCAGAGGTTTTCAACAACAGTTTAACAACAACTATTAATTAATTCTTTCAGCCACAGAAGAGCTTATTTTAGAAGCACTTTTCCACAGCACTTTCTAAAAGCATTTGCTAAAAGTATTTTTCTACAATACTTTTCAACAACAGTTTTTAACAAAGTTACAAGTTAAACAACACCTTAAAACCATACTCCAATAAAACATTTCAAAAAGATTACAACAAAAACTGTTCAACAAAACTTTCCAACAGCACTTGAACAAACTCTACAATCAATACAAAAACGCATTATTTAATAAAACTAATTTGAAGAAAAATAAATTACAAATTTAAAGGATAAAACATAGATTTAAAGATGAAGATTTCATTTCGCTTGGAAAACAAAGTAATCAAGTCACCAATGCAGATTTAACAAAACTGGAAGCACACCTTAAATTTAATAATCAAGTTTTGTCAAAACTAAACAAGAAAAGAAACAGGACTCTCTAAAAAAGAAGTCTTCAACAAGATATTCAACAATAAGTAATTGTGGAAATGCCTCCCACAACAGGTGTCGGTATCGATGACTTATATCAACTGGCTGGCACTTAGGACAGAGCCCACAATCTGTTCAATTATCCATTTGATTTTAAGAGCCATCGCAATAACTTATTCAGGCGGGAGGCGCACACAGAACCCCCTCAAGGCCAAAGCCAAAGTGAAAGTGAAAGCCATAGCCCTAGGCAAAGCCAAAGCCAAAGCCAATGCCAAAGCCAATGCCAAACCAAATCCCATTCACAATCTTAAGCCCAATCCCCTTAGTCTCTCGTATTCGTTTACAGGGAAAATCAACAGCTTTTCTTCGTTGACCGACTTGCTGCGGTGACTCAAAGTTTCTGTCACTTAAACTTTTCTAATTCGATTAAGTCGACTAACTGAAAATTGATTTCATTGTAAGTCGCTAATTGCCTGTCTTCATTGGCCTGGCCAAACTTTTCAGTGCAGTTTTGGCCTGGCTAGCTGGCTTAGTGGGTGTTGTTTTCTGGCCAAAAGAGAGAGAGAGCTCTCTGCACAAACAAGCTGAACAGCAGCAGTTGTGCAAACATTGCCAAAAAAGCCAACTAATTAGAACGCTTTCGTTCTTTAATAATTTGCCAAAAATGTATGTTTTGTATTTGTGGTTGGAGCGAACTCCATTTTGAAGTCACTTGTGAAGGCCACGCGAAAAGTTTGCATAATTGTTTAATGCGACTGATTAAAGTCGGGGAAACTGGAGAAGTTAGATTTGTTTTCTAATTGCTAAGATGGTATAGAGTTTATAATTTCCAGACTTTTCTAATTGCGGGGATTGCATTGGTTCTCTTTTCCCCCAGACGATAAGCTGACTAAAAAAGGATTCATAACAAAGCCTGTGTTATGTGTTCTAAACTTTAGACTTCCGCTGTTGGTTTTGTTTTGAAATTGCTGAGATTGCATTGATTCTATTAACTTACAGCTGGCTTAATAGGATTTATAACAAATGGCTAAGAATATCTGTGAACATGGATTTATTTGTTTTGCTTTTGCCCTGTTTAAATCTCAAGTAAATATTTTGCCACTCACCGAACATTGGCCAGCGTGTGACGACGGTTCTTGAGATACCGACTGTGATACTTCTGCAGGTCCCCGATGGAACCCTGCTCCGCCTGCATCTTGCTGGTGGGCAGCAGCTGCGAGTTGCTCGGATGCGAGGAGGCAAGCGCCGAGGCCGACGACGAGGTGAGCCGGTGATGGGCAGCAACGCTGACGCTGCTGCTATTTTGCGTGGTGGTGGCAGTGCCGCCGGTGGTGCTGCTGGAGGCTAATGTCTCGTTCGAATTGCTGCCAATGACGGTGGAGCCGCCGGCGGATGAAGAGCCGCCTGCGGAGCCAATTGGTGCAAGGACAATGCGTGACCAGCAGGATTTGTGCGGTTTACGAAATTTGAGCTTAATGCGTGGCGAGGGTGTAGAGGAGGTGCCTGCAAAAAGGAAATTTATATATTTAATATCATTCTTAATGCAATTAAAAAGCTGTAGGTATGCATACCTGCAATGTACTCCTGGGCCTGCTGACTGCCTGCTGGCGCTGTGCCGCCCGAGGACGAGGTGGCCGACGAGTGGTGGACACTCTCACAGCTGCCACAATAGCCACTGGCTATGGTAATGGGCGGCAGCTGCTGCTGCTGATCCTCCTGATGCTCCTGCTGCTGGTCCTCCTTGAGGGACAGCTGCCGGGAATTGGCCTGCTCGGACTCCTCCTCCTCCTTGATGTGCGGCAGCGGCGAGGTCTGCGGCTGGCAGCTGCAACGCTGCTGCTGGTTCTGCTGGTTGGGATTCTGACCCTGATTCTGGTTTTGACTGTGGCTGGGATTCGGATTTGGATTGGGATTCGGGCTGGGGCTCTGGGCCTGGCCTTGGGTGGGATTTGGCGCCGCCTGATTGACGGGGCTGCTGCTGTACAGCGTCACCTGGCTGAGCAGGCTGCAGGTGGTGTTGGTGTTGGTGTTGGTGTTGCTATTGGTGACCAGGTGGGCAGGTGGCTGTGCCAGCTGCTGCTGCTGCTGCTGGACCACGGCCGTGGGTGAGACACTGGCGTCGCTCAGCGTTTCCGGTTCCGCTCGACGGGCCACAAGGCCGCTGGCCAAACTGGCCGCTGCTATATCCGCCGCGCTGAGGTGCTGCCCCAGCAGCTCCTCCTCGTCCACGTCGTTGATGAGGGTCTTGAGGGAGATGGGCGTGGTCACCGACGTATTAATGGTCTCCGCCAGAGAGTGCTTCTTTTCGCCGCTTGGATATAAATCGGGATTGCTCAGCAGGCGCTCCCGTTGCTGCTGCTGCTGCTGCTGCTGCTGCTGATCGTCGGCACCTTCCTCCGCTGGCTGCTTCTCCAGCTGCTGCTGCTGATTGTCCTGCGGCTTCTCTTGATAATTATCCGGCCTGGCCTTGAGCTCGTCCGGCGTCTGGGCGGGAGTTTGGGGCGGACTTGTGGCGGGGGCTGCGGAGCCGCCCCCGCGACAAGGGAGGCAACACCGAAACACTGTGCCACCGAAGCACTTTGTTCGCGCCTTTGACTTCCGCTTGCCGATCCCGCTTCCGCTACCGGATGCGCCTGTCCCGCTGCCGCCGCCGCCGCCGCCGCTTCCCCGGCCACTCCCGCTCCCGCTCCCACCTCCTCCGCCGCCGCCGCCGCCCCCTCCAACGCCTCCACTGGCTGCCAGGCCGTTGGCGTTGCAGCTGCCACCTAAACTCTGGCCGTTGCTGGTTCCGTTCCCGTTGCTGCTGCCGCTGCCGCGATGCTGTAAATGGAGCATAGAAATTCCCAAATAAATATTAAAGGTAAGTTTTTGAAATTTTGAAATTAAAATTTAAAGGGCGCCCCCCCCTCCACCTTGGCCGCATTCTTGTTAAACGAGAAACTCTGCGTGAAGCGCGCCAAACGCATCATTCCCACGGCGATTAGGAGTTATCTCCGTGGCCACCAATGCATCTTTATTCACAGGGAGAGCTGCAAGTAAATGCAAGAAAATGAAGGTTATTAGGTAAATAGAATATCATTTATTATATACATAATTGTATTACTTAGTTGACATATAAATACAAATAAATGGGTTTAAATTAAACGCAGATAAAGCTAAGTTGTCATTACTTCTACAAATCTCACTTATATTATTTTACAGAGTTTTAAAGTTTACAAAATGCGATTTTTTTTGTTTCCCACGTTCCCAAAAACTAAGAAAAAATACATATAAAAAATCATTAAACGTTGAAGGTACAAAAAATTTATCGTAAATGAAATCCTTTTTGGTTTTTTGCTTTTTTCATGGAAAGAACACCTAAAAACGCCTTTTTTCCAAAGTGAGTTCAAAAAACCGATGCCCAAGGCAGACTTTTTAATATTTCTGTTTTCACTTCAAACCAAATAGTCTTTAAAACATACTTAATTAAATACATTTTTCAGCAATTTTGTGACTCATCATCGAAGAGACAAAAAAGGATTCCAAAAGTGTCACATTTTTGCTCAAAAAACCCCCTGCATAAGTCTTTAATAAGCTGAAATCAAAGCTAGTTCCAGCTCTTTGTCCCTATTAAACTTAAACTAAAATCTATGGGATTTATTAAATAAAATCCTACTATATTTATTAAAGTAGCAAACTCAAAACCATACCCACTTCTGTGTGAATTAACATTTAAATTCCCTTTTCTACCTGTCGGAAACGCCCCAGGGGCCACTCTACTCTTCCACTCTTAAGCACCATTTTTGCGCTGTATTTGTCGCCCGAAAGTGGCCTATACGGTGGAGTGGAGGCTGTGGAGGGATCTGGGTTAGTCACATATTTGCCCACATATTCGCGAGGGCCAAACGGCAGCTGCTCAAACTGACCCACATGTGCCACAGGCGCCATAAAAGCTGGGAGCTGGGAGCTGCGGCTCGTCAGCGATTCCCCTTAATTAGTTGCTCCACGGATTTTGTGCGAACATGAAGACCCTCCTCCTGCTCTGGCTGCTGCCCTGGCTGATCATCTGCAAGTTCCTCTACAGAGTGGAGGACTTCACCGAACCGGATGTGTTTTACAACAGCCTGGACTATCATCCCGAGGACTACATTGACTCCTTTACGGACTACCAGAAGCACGACTATTTTCAGTATTAGACAATGCCTGTTTTTTCTTGTTTTTGTTTTTGTTTGTAGTGTTGATTAAGAACAATAAAAAAAAAAAAATTAACTGGAGAACTATCGATAACTAACTGTCCGACACAAAAGATCTAACAACGAGGCCCATGTAACAATCGATAAGTATTGCCATCAGTTCAAATTATTATGAATCATAATTTGGTTATTGAGGGGATTATTAGATTATTAACCAAAACAAAAAAAAATAATAATTAAATACGTTTACCAAAAAATATCGATTTAAATCGATAATTTAGCTTTGGTATATTCGATATTCTGTTTCATATAAGATATTTTTGAGTAATATTTATATTTAAAAGTTAAAAGCTAAGTTTTTCGATATGTACTTTTCGGTATATCTAAGTTTAAACGATTTTGGAAATAATGTGGATATATTTTATCGATATATTATTTATTATTATACAGATTTTATCAATATATCACATCGATATTATCTCCGATAATTTTCGATAACATCAATACTTAAATCCAAAATGCCATGTTTACTCGATTTTTGAAATAATATTGATATATTTGATCGATATATCATATCATACCGATCATATATCAATTCGATATTTTTCCCTATATTTTTCGATAACATAATTAATTTAATTTTCGGTATATCAAAGTTTACCGTATTCTGGCTATAAAAGTGGGAGCAATATATTAGCGACATATGTATATCGATATTTTTCCTTCAAAAAACATACCAAAAAAATAATAAAGCTTTACAAAGGCAAATCCTTATTATTACTGAACTTTAGTTCTTTAATGCTTTATATACTATCAAAATTATTAAATTTATATATACAAATATTAAAAGTTATATACACTAATTTTAAGCAATACCAAGTGACTTGTTTTATATTTATAAATGTCGATAAAACTATAAATACTAAACACTAAATATTTCATTTACTTTATTTAATAAAATATACAACCTTGTTTTTCCATTACACTTTTATTTGTCATTTAATCAAAACAAGAAAAAAGCGGTGAAGGTTTCCCAAATATGCAATTGTTTACTTGTTTATTAGACAAAACAAAAATAAAACAGCAACCGGAATTGTTATTAAACTTTGCACAAAATATATTATACTTTTGGGAGATGCCTAGAAATTTTGAATTAGCTGCAACTTAACACTTTAAAGACAAGGCAATTTAAAATTTTTTGAAATATTTAAAGTGTTTGTTTTGGGTTTCTTTTAAAGTCTATATAAAATATTTCCAGAGAAATCATTTCATATTTTATTTAAACAACAAATGTGACATTCAATACAGAATGTAAAAAGAGTGGAGATTACAAAAAAGGTACAAATGATTTAATTGAGGTCTAAGAATAACCCCGCTTTCATTCAACCAAATGGATTAAATATAAAATTGATAAAAATAGTTCATTAACCAATAAGCCCGCACGTAAGCCAATAATCAACGCAATCGAAGCTATTTAAGCAGCTTTTATGTAAACGCCAAAGTGGATATGCGCTGGAATATTTCCGCAAAATAATTGCGAAATACTAAATTTAAACCGCGCCACAAAAGAGTCTTTGAACAAGTGGGTGAGAAAGTTAGCAAAAACAACAAAACTTGCACAGAAATAAACTTGAACAGCCAATGGAAAAATGTTTAAACAATTGACAAAGACACAAACGACGTTTGCAAAAATAACGTGCGAAAGGAGTCAGGTGACCTGAGAATAAAGGCTTCCCCCACAGTTCGAGCCGCAGCTTGGAAAACAAATACAAACAATTGAAGTTCAAGTGCAACTTAATTTGTATGCTTCTAAGAAAGTGATCTACGGACAACTCTGAGATTTTTCCATTCAGTTTTGTATAAGTTATCAATATTTGAAGCTTTCCGTTTCCATACCTCAATCCACTCCCACGATTTGCCACCTAATTGAGTTTACCATTTCTTAAGAATTTTCTATATTTGCACTAAGGATAACAACGTTGCTGGGCTTACAAGCTAGGAAAAAATAATTGGTGCTGGGGAAGTCATTGTTCTGGGGTCGAAGTCATCTGGATGGGCGGGGGGATCGGGGATCGGAATCCGGACTTAGATCACGTCTCTGCGCCTGCGGTTGTGGGACTTCCGCGACTTGCCAGGGTGTCTGATGATGGTCTTCTTGGCTGGCTTCCTCCTCCGGCTCCGGCGCCTTCTAACAACCTTTTGTGTCTCGGCGGTGGCGCTCTTCTTCGTCGTGGTGGTGGTGGCAGCGGTGGTTGTGGTGGTGCCCGTGGTGCTGGCTGCGGTGGTGGCGGTGGCGGCCGTGGTGGTCGCGGCGGAAGCGGAAGTAGTGGTGGGGCTGGACGCAGCCTCCGAATGGCGGAAGGTCAGCACTGCGCAGAGGACGGCGGCGAGGAGGAGGAGGGTGATCTTCATGTTGGGCTGCTGGAGAGGATGCCGATCAACTGATGCTCTTCTGGAGACCGGGAAGCGCTTATATACTGTGGCTCCCGACCTGGATTTGGCAGAAGTTTAGCTGAGCGCCGATTGCAGAATTGCAAATGGGGCCAGCAGCGTGGCGAAAACAATCGAAAGAATACAAAGGGGTTCTTGGGTAAACACCAAATTCGCAACTCAGCTTTTTGCACAATTGTCCAAATAATGCGATAGATGGGCAAGTTGGTAATTCAAGACTTTGGACTTGACTTGAGCGAGAAGCGAATTGATTATATGGATTACATTAGTTTGCAGAGCTAGTTACCAAGGACATTTGTTGAAGCCGCAAATATAGGATTGATTATTAGAATATCTTTATTGATTAAGGATAGATTGCCTAAGGAGTACTCTGTACAATTTCAGCAAATATATGTACATTATTTAGTTTTATTTATTTATTTATTTATTCCTAGTGCGACAAGTTTAAAAATTATCTTTATTGCACTAGTCACGGAGTCGTATATTTCTTAATCTAACATTTGTATTATACTTATATAGGATTAAGATTAACATGTTATGTTATACATTTTCTAACTTATGGTAAACATTATGGAGTCAGATATTTTATTATTTCAAATTCTAACAGCATACACTAAAAAGAGATTATCTTAGCTTGCTAGTCTATTTTTTTTGTTTTTATAATTTTAGTCAGAAGTTTGCAACGCAGTGAAGGAGACATTTCCGACCCCATAAAGTATATATATTCTTGATCAGCATCAACAACCGAGACGATCTAGCCGTGTCTGGGTAAAAAAATGTTTGAAATTTTTTCAAAATTTTTAGGGTGTTAAATTATTAAAATTGCAAAAAAAAAAAAATGCAAAAAAATTAATTTAAAAAAAAATTAAAATTTAGTTTGCAGTTTAATTAGCCAAATAAACACTAACTTAGAGCTCTTTTCCGAAGTCAAATTAATGTATTTTTAGCCTAGTTATTAAATTTTTAAGATTTAATTTTCCAAAAAATTATCTTATAAAACGATGGATAAATATATACATTTTAATACATATTTTGGGGTATTATAATATCAGTCAGATGCACAGAACTCAGTGAAGGAGTCAATTCCGACCCTATAAATCATATATATTCTTGATCAGCATCAAAAGCCGAGTCGATCTAGCCAGGTCTTGTGGAAAAAAAAATGTACAAATTTTTTCAATATTTTTCAGTGGTTAAATTGTTGAAATTGTAAACAGAAAAATTTGAAAACAATGTATTTAAAAATAAATTGAAATTCAGTACGCAGATTTATTAGCATTATAAAAACTAACTCAGGACAGTTTTCCGAATTCAAATTAATGTATTTTAAGCTTAGTTAATTTATTTTTAAGCTGTAATTTTCGCAACAATTATTGATAATTATGTAAATTTTAATACTCCTTTCGGGAAGCATAGAACAATGCAAAGGTGTCATTTCCGACCCTATGAATCTTATTCTTGATCAACATTAACATTCATTTGATCAAATTTTATTCAATTATAATGCTCCAATTGCATGTATTGTATGCTGCAAGGGTACACAAACTTCGGCTTGCCAAAGTTTGCTTCCTTTCTTGTTAATACTGGAATACTGGAACGTTGATGTCGCATTCTTTGTAACAATTGCCTGGCTTCGCCCACTCAAGTAAGAGGTCAAAAGGTTCAGGTTAAGAAGTCATCTATTGCCTTTCAAGAAGGCTTTTGGCCTATATGTCTGAGCATTCCGATTAGCCCTGTAACTAACCTTCTTGAATGGGTTTCTCTAGGCAAAATTTCTCCCTAATAGAGCATCTATTTCTGTTTGATTATTTGTACCTGGTAACTATACCTGAAAATAGAATCTCACTTGGGACAATTTCACAGAGCTTCCATATAAATAAACTCTATTGGAAAGTCCCAAGTCAAGAAGAGCGATGACAACTTGCCCATCCATCGCATTATTTGGACAATTGTGCAAAAAGCTGAGTTGCGAATTTGGTATTTACCCAAGAACGCCTTTGTATTCTTTCGATTGTTTTCGCCACGCTGCTGGCCCCATTTGCAATTCTGCAATCGGCGCTCAGCTAAACTTCTGCCAAATCCAGGTCGGGAGCCACAGTATATAAGCGCTTCCCGGTCTCCAGAAGAGCATCAGTTGATCGGCATCCTCTCCAGCAGCCCAACATGAAGATCACCCTCCTCCTCCTCGCCGCCGTCCTCTGCGCAGTGCTGACCTTCCGCCATTCGGAGGCTGCGTCCAGCCCCACCACTACTTCCGCTTCCGCCGCGACCACCACGGCCGCCACCGCCACCACCGCAGCCAGCACCACGGGCACCACCACAACCACCGCTGCCACCACCACCACGACGAAGAAGAGCGCCACCGCCGAGACACAAAAGGTTGTTAGAAGGCGCCGGAGCCGGAGGAGGAAGCCAGCCAAGAAGACCATCATCAGACACCCTGGCAAGTCGCGGAAGTCCCACAACCGCAGGCGCAGAGACGTGATCTAAGTCCGGATTCCGATCCCCGATCCCCGATCCCCGATCCCCGATCCCCGATCCCCCCGCCCATCCAGATGACTTCGACCCCAGAACAATGACTTCCCCAGCACCAATTATTTTTTCCTAGCTTGTAAGCCCAGCAACGTTGTTATCCTTAGTGCAAATATAGAAAATTCTTAAGAAATGGTAAACTCATTTAGGTGGCAAATTGTGGGAGTGGATTGAGGGAAGGAAACGGAAAGCTTCAAATATTGATAGATTATGCAAAACTGAATGGAAAAATCTCAGAGTTGTCCGTAGATCACATTTTCATAAGTACGCTTTAGCGTTTAAAATTTGACTCAACACAAAACAATGAGAATCCCCAAAATATATAATGGTTAGTCTTAATCTAAATTGAACGAAGTTAGACTCTATAAGTACTTGGATTAATTGGTCATTTCTCTCTGGAAAAGATTGTGGTAATATTATATAAACCGAAACATTATGCAGCAATTATTTAAATAGGAAAAATAAATCTATAATCTTTGTACTTCGATAAGGATGAACTTCTATGTGAATGCTTTTCAGCAAATTTACATGGTTTTCATAGCATTTTTTTTGGGTAGTATTATTTTTTCCTCAGTGACTTTTGCAAAATTGCAAAAAATTTCGTACTTTGCCAAACAAATAATAATAATTTGCTTTGCTTCTTTCGCAATTGTTCAAATAGTTAGTACGCAAGTCGCCAGGCCAGGCTTTTGGCTAATTTTTATCTTATTAAATGCGCACATAATAATAATAATAATGCACTACAAAAAAATAAATATGTGTGGTTTTTAATAAGCAATTTAGTTCCAAAGGATGTATGAGATACGGGTATTATTAATAAAATAATTTCTATTGTGATTGCATATAAATACATGAATAAATATTACATTATAATTAAAATTATTACATTCGAATTTCAATTAATTGAGAATTACTATAATAACATGACAAATAATTCAAATAGGATTATATGTAACACAATTATGAAGAATATAAATCTCAAATTAATCTTTATGGATTTTTGAAGCATAGTTTTTTAATAGAAAGTAGAGAAAGCAATTTGCGTGGAAGATAGTTAGAGTCTAGGTCTTAGCTTTGATGAATAATAAAGAAACATAAATAGAAAAGGCTCACAAAGCCACTGAAAGAATGGTTAACAAAATACCAAGTTAAACATGGAAAAGGTGGAAGAATTTGGCAGGTGCATTTGTTTCCATATAAATAGGGCTTGGACTCCACGGATTTGGTATCAGTTGCCAGCAGCCAGCAGCCAGCAACCACCACCGACATGCGCTTCACCTGCCTCCTTGTGCTCCTGGTGGCCACCATCGGCTGCCTGCTGATCGGCAGGACCAGTGCCGCCACTGGCACCACCACCACCACCACTGAGGCGGCCACCACCACCACCACGACGACAGCGGCTACAACCACCACGTCGTCCTCGGCCACCACCACCACCACTGCTTCGTCATCGAGTAGCAAAAAAAAGAAGACACGCCGCCGTCGTGTTGTTAAAGTTAGAAAGCCGAAACGTGTAATTAAACGTCACAGGAGGAGGAGCGACACATCCTCCTCGAGTTCCAGCACCACAAGGAGCACCAGCACCCGCACCAGCTCCCGCAGGAATCGTCGCCTTCGCCGCCTCAGGGCCTAAAGACAACAATTGACAATGACTACGATCTGATCCTGACGAATGAGAATCCTGACATGAGAACTACACCTTTTTTTTTTTAAATTTAGTTGCCTTCTTGGGTCATTTTTAATGCAAATACAAATATCGATATAAAAAAATTATGGTATTTTTTTGGGAGGAGAACATAAATCCTATATAATAGTAGTAGAGTTTAATATCCTCTTCAGAGATCAGGACTCGCTTTTTTATTTACAAAAATTATTAAGACTTTCCATATTCATTTATATATATTTTTTTTATGGATATTTAGAGGCTTAAAAAAATGCAGTACAGGCTTTCTTTTCACTTTACACCACAAAACGTAGCTTTTTTATTAAGAAAAACAATGTCTAAATATTACCATCATAATTATTACTGCTTTTATTACAATTTATATTTATATAATTTTTTCAAATTATGTTTTATGGCTTCAAGTTTAAAATTTCGTTTTCATTGAAAACTCTCATTACGGATTCAGGATATTATTATTTAAAATGTTGATTTAAACAGAAATATGTCTGTATAAAACAGGATTTCTATGCCCATTCATAAATAATGGTACAACATATTTTATGGCCTACAAATCCAGTTAAAAATCCCTTTTCATTGAATACTCTGTGTACCAGATTATGTATTATATTACTTAGTATTTTTGGTCAGAAAAAATATGTCTAAATATTACCTAATACCTATTTCCATTTTATATATTTTTGTTATAAGCAAGTTTTGTACTTTAAAGATTTTAAATTAACAAGAAATATGTCTGCTTACAGATAACTCTCACATAATATTTAAATTTCACATGACTTTCCATACAAAAATAAAAGAACAACCAAGAGGGAAAATAAAAACCTTGTTAAATCATAAACAAGATCTCCCCTCAAGTGAGAAAACTCAATTTCATACCTGATCAAAGGGTGAAAGGTACGCGAAATCAGAGTTTGCCCCTTTTAGGCTCATAAGATATTCAAAATGCAGACAGGCATTAAATATTTATTTGGCAATGCTTTGAGCCAACAGAAAGTCGAGTTTCGCTTCCATTGAAATCCATTAGCGTAAAAACCAAACTCGGCAAAACCCGCAAAAGCGAAAGCCCCAAAAGGCGCACCTCCCATGGAAATGAGCGAAAAGTTTTCAACTGTTGCCATAGATACCACACACATAAACACACACATGTGTGTGTGTGTGTAATGGAAAATGTTACTAAAACAAAAACAAAAACAGGGGAAAACTAAAATGATGACAACTATTTTCATAGAAAAAAGGTGCGTCAGAAAACCGCTGAGAGACAACTTAATTCGACTTCAAATTGTTGCCCATACACAAGAAATTCCTGTTTGCAATAGTGTTGCATAGTTTTTGGAGCCCCCGTGGAGAGTGCCCCGAAGTAGGCAACCAAAAATTGACAACTCTTAACCACCAACCAACCCTGAAAGGTGGTGAATTATGAGCGGAATTTCCCCTTAAAATTTCCCTTTAAAATAAGTCTTAAGAACAGTTTTAATTTGTAATTTTATTTAGGGAAATTAAGGTTTCTAGCGGCACCAGTTTTTTCCTCAACTTCATTTTAATTCTTCAATGAATTAATTTATTATTAACAGAAGTTTCCCCTATATTCAAATATTTTTCTATATATAAAGTAAACCCTGTAATTAAAACCCTGTGAATTCTGGCTTCAAATTGAAGTCTTTCTTACTGTCTTCTGTTTTTTTTTATTGGTACTGCATTTTTTTAGTTCCCCAAATAAAATGAAATTGCTATTAAATGGAATATAAAAAATAAATATGTGTGAAATGGCAGCCAATAAAATTCCTACTTCAATTGGGGCAAATCGAAGGCAATTTAATGCAAAAGAACAAAATAAAACAAAAATTGCCTTGATAATTTTTTGCTTAGCAAACGAGTGCTTGTTCTTTTCTTCACCCAATTCACTTGATAGAGCCATAAAGTACACTCACTCGCACACTCGCACATATATGCTATTGATTTTTATTGAGACATTTGCAAAATTAATGTCTATGATGCGGGCAGGAAGCTCAACTCCCAGCTCGACTAGTCGTCCTCGTCGTCGTCGTCGTCGTGGAATGATGAGCGGCATTAATAAATCAATAGCGTTTTGATGGCAAATAATTCGAGAGCCGCTCTGGGGATGCAGCAATACGCATTGGGTGCCCACATCCTTTGGCCACATCCTCGGATGCGTGAGTGTGTGTTTGACTGTTCCTTGATAAGGAGAACTTCCCAATGGCCAAAAGCTGTACACTCGAAGCTGTACATTCGAGAACATTTATTTAAAGTGTCTTTTATATTTAAAATGTATGCAAAAGCTATTAAATGCTTAAGATTAATTGTAGGAATATGCTAGTGTGACCCTGGCACTTATTTCTTTTTCTAACAGTGTGACCCTGACGCTTATTTCCTTCAGTGTGGCCCTGTTACATTCGAAGTTGACCCTGTCAATTCGTGTTGAGTTTTATTTTACCAATTGATTGTTTCAAATTACTTTAATGTAAGGCAATACAAGAAAATATAATAATTCACAATTTTCACTTCAATTTCCTTTAGTGTGCCCCTGCTGCATGGACAGTTTATCCTGCCATGTCGTGTAAATTTGTTTGTAGGTATTAATAAATATTCACAAATCATTTGAATCAATGCAACTTTTCTTAACTTTATTATTATCATTATTTACAATATAATTTATACCAGAAATTTGCTAAGAGGATTATGCTTTTATATACATATCAGTGTGACCCTCACTTTATTTTTCCTCAGTGTGCCCCTGCTGCAGCGAGAGTTGAGCCTGCCAACTCGTGTCGAGTTATTTTATTGATTGATGCCAGAAAGTCCACTAACAAATGAAAACCAACAACAAAAAACAAAAAAAAAAATACAAAATAAAAAAACAAACAAGCGAATGCCATTAATTTTGTGCGAAGTCCCTCACAACCTTACAATGGATCAAATGAAAACAGCGACTTGTTGTGTACGCAACTCAAATACGGCGATGAGGGATGGATGTGAAGGGTGTATTACTGACCTGGTTTCCCCAAAAAAAAGAGACCGTTTTCAATGGATTTAATGAACGGAGATATGACTTAGTTATCGACTTTGGTTCAGTGCTTTGGGATTTATGGTTTATTTCAGCTCAATTGGTGCCTTTGCATCGAAAAAAGTTAATAGATTGAAGATAAATGCTATAAGGAATTTATTTTGATTTATTTACTTGAGACTTGATATAAAAATATCTCAAAGTTTAAATGGTAATTATATTTCTTTACTTACATAAGTAAAATTTACAAAATTATGACTGCTGCTCGGTTGGCTTTTGCCACTTGCATTGATCTGATTGAAGTAAAAGTTAAAACTAAATTAGCTCAAGGCTGAGTTAAAGTTAAAGTTCCTGCGGCTTAATTAAGTCAGTAGACCGGCAGGGCTTTCTTTGAATCGAATTAAACGTTTAAGAGCCACTTTCCACTTGCCTTTCATGTAAATTTTCCTTTAGTTTGCCCGCATTTGTTTGGGCCAATTAAATACGCAAATACGTAGATGAAAAGCCACACCAACAGCACACACACAGGACGACACGTGGAGCCATATGGTGTGCATGTGTATGTGTATGTGTGTGTGTGTGTGGGCATTTTGATTTATCCTGGCAACGACAGGATGATGCAGGCCGCCGCAGGAAGCCGAGACCGCCCATGGAGGCTGGCCGCTGTTACTTTGGCGCCTAATGAGCAATTTAATTATGCACATTGATTGATTGATGCTAATTGATGGAAAGCCAGTCGCCACAGCAGAAGCAGCAACCGCAGCCCAAGGAAAATTGGCCAAAAGTCGGACAGGAACAGGGGAAAACTTGAGCTTAACTTTCTCACACAAAGTCCTGGCCGAGTGCTCAACATTTTCCATTTGGCCATGTTTGCACTTCCGGCAGAGGCAGAGGAGAAAAAGCTGCGCTCGAGCGGAACAATTACTAAAAGCGCTTTCCCGCTTGGCATAAATTTGCACAAAAAATGCACCCGCTGCAGCTGCAGCAGCAACAGCAGCAGCTGAATATTTAAATATATATACTACATAGTAAGAGTTTATTTATAAGTTGTCGAGGGAGGCGGAATTTTCTAACGAAAAATGAAAACAATTTAAAATGTTTAAGTACAAAGTTGAAGTGAAATTGAAGTCTTTAACCAAATAAATAAAACAGACGTGATCTCGAATTCCCAGACAATTAGAAACCATATGTTGCAAATTTCGTTCTTTCTGAACAATGGAACAGTCTTCAAGAGCAGCAAAAATAACACAAAGGTTGAATTAAAGGTTAATCTAGATTTCTGCTTTCTCCTTTATATACCTACTTTTTGTTGTATAATTTTTTCTAAGCAAAGTTCATGTTCAATGGCACAGAAAAAAGAGGCAACAAAGGTCTAAGTCTATGTCTGCTTTATATAGAAATCTTGGCAAATATTTGCTTTATGACTGATTTTTAGAAACAGCACAAAACACACACACTTGGTGATCAATGGAATCGACGTTGAGGCTTCCAAATCGATGAATGAAGATTCCCCAGCTGGAGACGGAGACGGAGACTTAAGACCAGACTAAATATATAAACGAGTAAAAAGTACTACCGCTGGTTTGTGGGCTGGCGCGTGTTTGGATTTGAAATTTGGGGGGGTTTAGCGTTTCGCAAATAGTTGACATTTGTGCAAACATGCCTCAAACACCGCACTGTTTGGCATTAATTCTTTGTATTATGCTTTTTCGCGACTTTAGTGCTTGTTTTGCAGGCGCCTTTGTTGTTCATCTCAATGACGCAGAGAATCGGCCTATAAATGCGGCGATCCAGCAGCCAAGAAAGGCAGAGAAGTATCACATTCCAACACCGAAAAAAGCATTAAGATGAAGCTCCACTGGCTGCTATTGGCAGTCGTCCTGATTTGTGCCTTTAGCTGCTCGCACAGCACAGGCACCAGCACCACCTCCACCGAAGCTACCACTGAATCCGGCACTACAACCACAACCACCGCCTCCTCGTCATCTTCCTCGTCCTCGGCCACCACAGCGGCCAGCACCAGCAGCAGCGACAGCGCCACCTCCGCCAGCTCCAGTAGCTCCAGCAGCTCCAGCAGCAAGAAGAGCTCCGCGGCCAAGAAGAGGGCCGCCAAGAGGCGGAGGGCCGCTGCCGCCCGCAGGAGGCGTGCTGCCGCGAGAAAGAGGGCCGCCCGCAGGCGTAACAGGGGTTAGACGCTGGACACGAAGGCAACGAAGGACACTAGGAACAGGACCCGGTTCCAGGAGGCTCCTCCGGATCCGGAGAAGAGACAACGTTTTTTTTTTCCCCTTCTATCTCTATATTTTCCATGTCTACTAAAAAAATAAATATATAACCCGGCTATGGTATAAAATTGCATAAACTAACTGCTTTTGAAACGTTTTTATACCATGTACCGTAGGTACAAAGGTATATTAATTTCGTGCAAATGTATGTAACAGGCAGAAGGAAGCATTTCCGACCCCATAAAGTATATATATTCTTGATCAGCATCAACAGCCAAGTCGATCTAGCCATGTCTGTCTGTCCGTCTGTCCGTCTGACCGTCTGTCCGTCTGTGTAAACGCCTAGATCTCAGCAACTATAAGAGCTAGAGTCACCAAATTCGGTAAGTAGGTCGGAATGTTTTGTAAGCAGATCAAGTTTGTTTCAGATTTAAAAATTTCCCTCCCACTCCCCCGCAAATCAATAAAATCAATAAATCAATAAACGCCTAGATCTCAGCAACTATAAGAGCTAGAGTCACCAAATTCGGTATGTAGGTCGGAATGTTTTGCACGCAGATCAAGTTTGTTTCAGATTTAAAAATTTCCCTCCCACTCCCCCGCAAATCAATAAAATCAATAAATCAATAAACGCCTAGATCTCAGCAACTATAAGAGCTAGAGTCACCAAATTCGGTATGTAGGTCGGAATGTTTTGCACGCAGATCAAGTTTGTTTCAGATTTAAAAATTTCCCCCCCCACTCCCCCGCAAATCAATAAAAACGTTTTGCAGCCGCAAATATTACCATATATCTTTCTTTTTGTGCATAGGCATGCATATGTAGAACATGTATCAATACCGAAAATCTGGTAAAGATCGGGTGAAAAACACAAAAGTTATTTACTTATCAGTGTGCTATATATTTGGCAGCTAGCAACAGGTGCATCCCAAAAAACAACAACAAAACTGATGAGCGCAAGAAACTAACTCCCGTGCGCAAGAAAGAGAGGAGGGGTTATCTCTGTCTCTGTTTTGCACACGCAAGTGCATGAGATGGTGGTGGTTTTCCAAAGAGCGAGTTTGTTTACATTTCTCTAATAGGCAAAATTCGCAATAGGCAAAAGCGGCGATATATTTTGGTACATGGTATATAACAGTCGTTCACGAACGACTGTAGCTTTCTTACTTGTTTTTATTATTCCGCAGAGAACATAATTTAAGTTTATAATTTTAAGCTAAATGGATGGGAGTTTACTCTATAAAAGTCCTGTAAAACAAACTTTTCTACTAAAACTTTGATGATTTTTAACAAATTTAAAAATGAATAGAATATAATATAATATAATAATATATATTAAAAATTATATGCAACTGAGTCAAAGCCCAAGAGCCTTCCAAGACCATATGGAAAGCCTTCTCAAAGGACCTTGGTCTTGAAACGTAAATTTCGCCCCCCCCCGAAAATGACAGAAAGAGGGGGATGAACACGGGAAAGGACAGCAAATTTAATGGCGTATTTGGAGTGCACTGAATCGGTTAGCTTGATTACTCGTTGGCCTCGTCTTCGTACATTGTTGTTGCGCCCAAGGGTGAAAGGTTAAAGTTGCCACCAATCCAGGACACACACACACAACACAATTACATACAGCAATGTTCTCATATATGAGCTGCAATAAAAAAGCAACAAGTTGAAAGACCACGCAAGCAAAAAGCAACACCCATCGAGGTCCCATTCCAATCACCAGGCCCGCTCCCATTTCGAATCGGAGACCTCGGCCGCCGTCGAAGCACAAAACCCAAAACCCATCAGCAATTCGAGCGCATAAAAATGGTTATAGCCCAAGAATTGAGGGTTCCTGGGGGCTGGTGGTATACTCTTTCCGAAAAGCGTATACCAGGTGTAAATATTTTACATATTATAAAATTACAAATAAAATAATACAAATAATATATATAACTTTTTTATAGAAAAAATTCTTTAAAAATATCTTCGAATACAAGAAAGTGCATACAAGTTATTGTAAAACGTTTAATTGAAATAAACAGTTTTTCAAAATCTTAAATACTGTGACAATGTCTAAGAGATTTGATTAAAGCATCTAAATAAAATATTTAGGAGGATTCATATTGTTTACTAAACCAGTCACATGACCCTTAACTGATTACACTTTATTTGTTATCATTCATTTTGTGGTAGATCATTAGGTGACTAAGAAACTTGGATCTATTTTGGGAATAAAATGTTTAAGGAATTTTAAGTCAAACCATAAAATATCATTAACATAAATAATTTTTTACCAAAAACCATCATTGTTGAAAAGTTGGTGAAAAGACTAAATACTTGGGCTTTTATTGGGCGCCATTAAATCTTCCCAATTTCTGTGAGGTATAATAATCGACTTTGATATTCTCTTATATTTTGCTTAGTTTAGAGTTATGTGTGACACCCTTAAAAAATATACATAAAAGTATTTAATAAATGTTGTTGAAAGATTGTTGGAAAAGTTTAAGCCCATTTCCATATATTGATTCCAAGTCGTTTAAGGTATTATAATTGGCTAAGGTACTATCATATACTGTATATTTATAAATGTTAAGAGATATGAGTGATGCCAATAAATATATATACTAAAAAAAATGGGAATATATATTGTTGTTGAAAGATTGTTGAAAAATTCGAAGTACATTCGGGCGCCAATTTCTTTTATCAACTCCTTTGAGGTATTCAAATTGATTAGGGGACTTAAAGATATTCCATATATAAATCTTTTCAACTGAAGAAGAAATTTTAGAGTCTCCAGAAGAAAGGGTGCTAAAGTGAAAAACAATAACAAGCAGTAAACAGCAAACAGCACTGCAAACGCAATACAATGGGCACAACTGTTGCTGTTGTTGTTCCGCTTCTTCTTTCACTTTGCCTTCAGCACCCTCATCTCTTTTCTTCTTCTCCGTCTTGCGGCACATTCTCCTCCTCCTCCCGCCCCCTGATCCACTTCCTCATTTTCTGGCATTGCAAGAAAATGACAGGCGCGATTCTCAAATGAAAGCAACACCATAACAAGAGAGGGAGAAAGTGAAGGAGACAGAGAGAGAAGCAGAGTGAGCAATCAGGGGACGCGTGAAAGGGACGGCGAATGTGTGTAAGTGACATTCGTCTTCGGACAAAGAAAGCAGCTCTAGAAGGAGACGGCAAAAGGAAGAATCAGCAGCAGAATTCAGCAAAACAAAGGGCATCCTCATATGTATGTACTGTGTGCGAGAGTGAGACGCAAATACAGGGTGAGCATAGCCAAAAAATCAGAAATATTACATTAAATTTATTACTTTTTAGTTTGTGAATTATAAGTAAGATCAGGTTGCCTTCTGTTAAATAAAAATATATTTTTTTTATTAAAGTCTTTAGATGAAGGAATATTATTGGTGTATAATTGGTGTAGATTGGTATTATTATTTTTATTTATAGACTCTTCCGTATCTTGGGGACTCGTGCCTCTCATCTTAATCCTGGGCTTCAGACATGGAGCTGATCATAACATGCCACCTCCAGCCATATATGGATATATTCTGGTAGTAAAAAAAAAAAGTAAATATTCCCGAGCGAAACCAATGTGAAATTTAGGATGTGCGATCCGTATTTTGGCAACGATTGGAATCTTAAAAGCAGTTCTTTTTATAGAAAATCAAATCAAATCTTTTGATAAAAACAAGTACAATTTTAAATTGATTTTGCTGTTTTACTCGTTATTTAGACAGAAGCTACCTTTTGCTTTAATGAACCTGATGCTAAGCTATAATTCTATACATAACGTGAGTTCTTGCAAACTTTCCAGTTGAGAAATATAGTGCAATGCAAGCGCCTGAAGCTGTACCCGCATGCTTTGGATTTCCCATTCCTTCTAAATATAAAAAAAATCAAAACTGATCCCAGTAATTTTAACTATATTTCTTTATCTACAAATGAGAAAAAATAATTTCTCTGAGCCAGAAATACCGTTGACCAGACCCCCTAAGGACACCCTGTATTTATGTATATTGATATGCTGCGCTTTGTGGCCATTGATGTTGATATGCTCGACGTGACTTATATTATATGTACGCACCGTCACACACATAAATGTTTGCCCCACAAACCGCCCACAAAAGGGCAGCAGAAAGAGAGGGTCATAGGCGTGAAGAAAGAGAGAGAGAGAGAGAGGCATACAATTACGCCTTGTTCTTGTCAGTTCCTCGTGTTCTGCCCTCTGTTGCTGTTTCTGTTTTTATGTCGACTCGTGGTACTCTACGCTCTTATTATTGTTATTGTTACGACGCCCAATTCTTTGGAAATTTCAGCTTACTGCTTATTATTTTGCAAATACAACAAGAAAAACAAGAATTTGAAAACACTATAAGCTCCTTGGATATGTTGGGTAATTTTTGTATTCTTCAGTTTGTCGTGTTCTCGTTTTGTATTCTTCTTGGTTTTCGTTTTTTCTCCTTCATTTTTTCTTTTTTTTTTGGCTGACACACAATGGCTGCCAGCTGTGAAGCTTAAATTTGAGAGTTGACGAGTGACAAGTGTCTTAGTGGAGGGAAAAACGGAGAAAAAAAAAGTGAAAGGGGGGGGGGCTTAAATCAACAAGTGTGTGGATGGGACTGATAAATCCAAAAACCCACTGAATATTTCAGCAGTTCTTTTTTGATCAAAGTTGCCGGAATTTTCAGCTGGTTAATCAAGAGTTAAGAGGAAAGAAGGAAAGATAAAATAATTTATAAATAATTCACACTTAGGAACTGTCCATAAAAATGATACAAAATATTTAAAGTATTAAATATACCATAAAATAATTTGTTTTATATTTCAATTTAATGCTTAAAAGGTTTTTTTTTAGTACTTAAAGTACTTAAAGGTTGTTATATAAATGTGATATCAGATCCCTAGAAAACTTTTTCACTATCATAATTTGTGTAAGAATGTTTATTTAAATAGCTAGCTCTATTTTAAGAGCTAGTAATTTAAGTTGAATATATAAATTTAATTCCTAGAACCTAAACAAACCTTATCATTATCAGTTTCCAATTATTTCCTTTATAAAAAGCCTCTTTTCTTGGGCTTAAAAACCAATTCATATTGAAAGTATTTATATTTTTAATTCTATTTTTATGACAGTGCTTAAAAATGCAGTTATCACCGTCTTACAGATGTTTTAAAAGGTATTTTAAAACCAGATTTTATGATTAAAAATCAAGGCTACAGATAGTGGCTATAATTAAAGGTAAAATCCAGTCAAGTTCTTTTATCGGTTAAACAGACCGCCTTAAGCCCTAAGAAATGTTTAGTTACACTCAAGAGTTTGGGCTAATAAAACCTCTTTCCCGCCCGCCTCCTCCGAGAAACAATTAGTTTAGACCTTGTCCTTTGGCCAAATTGCCTTGCCTAATTTGTTTTTTTTTTTTGTTTCTGGCTCGCCCTCCGAATTCGTATGCAAAGAGCGCATAAATTTAATCAGTTAGTCGGATGTTGTTTTCCTCATTTTTGCCTCTCCATTTTCGTCTTCTATCACTTTTCTCTATTTTTTTAGTTCGCTTTTTTTTTACTCTCTTTTTTTCAGCCTTAAGCTTGAGGGGGCGTTTTGTGGTGGGCGTGGTCGGGTCGTAGGTGTGGCCATGGCCCTGCGTGTTGGCCAAGACAGAGAGAGAAAGCTGACACACCAACATGACATAGGGCACATCTTTGGGCACTGGGAGAAAAATATATACACTAATAAAAAAATATATATTTGTGCATTTTAAAAAGTCAAAAGTTCGTTTAAATTAATAAGTGTTTTTTAAAAATATACTTGCAGCCTAAAATGTAGTTTACAAATTTAATAGCTTCATTTGAAACTATTTAAATGCATAAACTTATTTAAGTTATTTAAAACTATAGGAAAAAATATTTGTAAATTTTAGAAAGCTGTTAAAATTAAATCTGTTTAAAATTAAATCTAGTTTAAAATTATTTGATTTGAATAATCCTAGCTGATATTTAAAAATTCAAATGGGTACATATTTTGCAAACGTATTTTAATTCTAAATAAATTTATTAAATATGTTGGGTACACACTTTTTTATATATTAATTAATATTTGTAGAGACTATTTCAAGGATATAATTCATAGCTTTCATTAAGTAAAACTTTTTTACTTGAACAAAGTACAAATGAAACATAAAGGAATACAATTTTATAAATTATTTTATATTTATATATATATATATTTATTTTTTTAAACTTGTTCTTTTTTATTTTTTCTCTCAGTGCACTCTATCCTAGAGCCTGCATGCTGTCTATGTGTGAACACAAGCAGCCAAATGGACAAATAGACAGACATCTAAAACAGACAGTTGGAGAGGGGCAGGCAGGCAAGGAAAAATGGGGAAATGGGGTATAGAGAATAGATGGAAAACCATGGGAAAATAACAATTTTTCTGATTCCCAAGCTTGCCCAGCTTCCTCTACATTTTTGGGCTAGTTTTTCGAGAATTTTTGTGTAAATTGTATATTCAAGAAAATTAAATAAAAAAGGAAACAATCAAATTTTAATTAATATTAAAATATTATTTTTTCATATAAATTTATTTGTCAGTAAGTTGTGGGTTGTTTTGGCGTAAAACTATATAGATTTTACCTTTTCCCAGGGTACTTTACCACCCGATCACTTATAGTTTTTGGTGTTTTTTTTTTATTTTCGTCCTGTTGTGTTTTGGCATTTGGCAGTGCGTTGGCATTCCCTTTGGCAGTTGCCATTTCCTGTATGTGCTAAACCAATAAGGCAACTTTTGACATGTCTGCCGGCTGTTTGAATTGCGTCCTAATTGTGCCACTCCGTGGGTGTGTCTCTATCTCTGTCTGCATCTCTATTGGCCTCTCTATCTGTCTCTCTCTCTCTCTCTGTCAATCGCCTCTTCACGTTTCCCTGAGATTTCATTCATTTTCATTTCCCCGAAAAATCTTTTTGCAAATTGTCTCCTTGCCAGCGTAGGTGACTCCAATTATTCTGGCATTCCAATCGACGTCAATCAATCAATCAATTAGCTATGCATCAATCAAACGAAGAACCCAAAAAAAATAAACAGTCTCTCTCCCTCGATTCAATAAAGATCAATTTCCCTGGCTGACTTTACCCCAATTTAATGTGGCCTTAAATTTGGATGACAGAAAAAATGGGTTGGATTTTAGCCAGCTGGGCTAATTATTCCGGAAAAACGGGATGCTGGATGCTGGTCCCTTCTTCCCCATTTCCCTCCACGGTCAACATCATCAATCTTACCGTCTCCCCGGCAATTTGACAGCGATTGCGACATTTACAACTGTTCATCATCAGTGGATTTAGTTGAGGCTAATCTCCTCCGGAAAATCCAAGAGAACGAAAGAAAAACGATTTCGGGCCAGATATGGGAGTAGGGAAACTGTCCAAGGACTAGTCAAGGGTATTAACTCTTCAAAATAACTTGTGAATCATTTTTTTTTTTTTTGAAATATTAAAAAAAGCAAGAAAATGAATATTTTCAATAACAATAAATTAATACAAAGTCAACTTTAAAAAATTAAATGTTCGGCAGTGATGGAAAGTTATGTAGTTTCTGGCAGGTTGTAATAGTCAATTAAAACATTAAATTATTAGAATTATTTCTTCACTTGAATAAATATATTTTTTAGCGAATATTTAACAGTAACAGTAATTAACCAAAAACTTTCCCTTTTCACATGAATTGCATTCCAGGCAAAACCTTTGCCGCCTTTTCCGGGCAGCTCTTAAAACATCGATGGGTCAGGGATTCGGGGAGTCAAGCGTTGACAGGTGGGCGTGGCAAGGACGAGGGAAACCATCGACAAGCCACAACATGCTGGCACCAAAAACAAAGTTCATAGACGACGAATAATGTTGTTGGGGTTTTTTATTTTTGTGTACTTTATGTCGCCTTTCAGTTTGGCTGGTTTTATTTTCCCCAGGGGTTTTGTAGGGGGGTGTGTAGTGGGTGGAGGGGAGCATTTTAATGCACGCAATTCTGCAGACACGACCGCAACAGTTGTAGCTGAAATTGGCACACGAAAAGCACTCCCTTTTTCACCCCATTTCCCAGCACGCCCACACCGGTTTCCCACACAGACAAACCACTTTTCCGCACTCGTATGGAAACCAAATTGAACGAGAAAATTACTGAGGGGAAATGTGAAAAACATGCCATATTATTAACTAATTGCAATTGTTTATAATTTAACAGAAAAGAAATCACAGAATGGCGAAGGTAATTAATTAAAGAAGAGAGTGATATTTTTTTACTGACAGAACAGCTTCTGATTTGCTTGTAATTTATTCAAAATAATTAATAAATATTTAGTAAATTATTTATTTGATAAATAATATGTAGTTAAGATATATTAAATGACAGGAATTGTATATTTTTTTATCAATATATATATTTTATTAAAGGCGGGTGTACTATTTTACCTAGAGAAGAGCATCTGCCTTATAAATTTATATTAAATATATTTAACAAATATATAGTAAAATAAATAATAATAAATTTTAAACATATTTGATTTTTTTAAGTACATAATCCCAATCCTATAGAGAAACCAATTAAATTCTGGTTTAATTTCCCAGAAAAATGACTGACTTAAAGCGTAATCAAATAATTGCAATCAATTCTGTTAATTAAAACCGAAATCCGTTGTTGCAAATTAAAATATAAATACCTTTGCCCTTGTCGCAGCCGTGCTAATGCTGATAATCATTACTAGGTTAACTTATTAACCCTACTGTGCTCTCAGGACTTGAGTTGGTATATAATTTGCTTAAATAATTTCACTCGGGAGCTCTCATCGGCACTTTGCATTATTTAGTTTCAATTATTTAATTAAATAATAATGGACGCTTAATATGCAATTAAATTAATGGACATTAAAAATGTATCACGCACACACACACACATGCATAGGCATTTTAAAGCGCATGAGTGAGCGGGCCCGAATAAGTATGCCAGAAAAGTTTGCTGGAAGGATTTACGATTCCTTAATTGAGAAGCCACCCCGGCATTTTGGTCAATAATTTAAAATTAACACATGCTTTGTAACATACACACAAACACACACACCCACACACATACCGGTAGCTACGCACACACACACATTATAGCCTTCCACCCCTTGTGGCTGGCTTTTCATGAGACTATTTTCGTATTCAAGCCCACACGAGGCGGAAATTTTCCTGCTTTCTTTAAGCCATTATTTTTTTGCTTTTCTTTTTTTCTGTGCAGAGCCAAAAATGCTAGAAAAATTATCTTTTTAAGTTTACATTAATTACAGAAAAGGTTTAAGTTTCAAATACATTAGAATGATAGTTCTAATCATGAGACTTATTTCTGATAAATGTTTTATTAAACATTTTGGTTTGGAAAATACATTCTTAAATTGATTTTGAAATTTTAGAAATACCAGCAAAATGCTTTCTTGTATATATAAAAACGTTTTAAAGTCAAACATTTATTTATATTTAATAAAATAATTTTTTTAACCATCATTAATCAATTCATTGTAGGGCAACAATTTACCTTGTGCTAACTGATTTTTAATTAAACAAATAATTATTCATAGGCACTTTGAAATTACTTAAAAAGTATTGTGTCTTTCTTTAAAACAATAATTTATTTTAAAAATATCTAATAAATGTTAAACCCTTTTTTAAGAAAACAAAAATACTTTGTGCTTTATTTTTTTTTAATAAAAAAACATTAATCTCAGTGTTGGTTACTCAAAATAACTTAAAAAGTAGCTTAAAATAGGCCATGGCATATTTTTCCTGAAGACAAAATTTAATTTTATTAATTCCTACTAATTATTTAACCTTTTTTTAGGGAAAATTACTGAATTGCCGCTTTGAAATCACTTTAATATGAGTCTAAAAGCATGCTTTTATTTTTAAATATATATATTTTGTACACGATTTGATTAACCCACAATCAGAGTCCTTTTTTCCAGTGTCCTTGTGTACTACAGGTAAACCGCATTTGTATGAAGCTGGCTGAAAATCAATAGCCCCGTCGCCCACTCAACCCTTTCTCCGGCTCTCTGCTACCCTCTATTAATAGATCGAGCTGCTGCGAACTGCTGCTGTTGCTACTCTCTTCGGGCCATATTTCCCTGGCCAGGTTTTTGGGTCGAAATGAAAAGCATTTCGGTGGCTGTTTTCTTTGTTTTTTTTTTTCGTCCCCAACAAAACACAATTAAAGCGGCTTATGCACTTAATGGCCGGTGTGTGTTTGGGGGCCAACAATTCGGCATTTGGATGGAACGACTGACTAACTGATGGATTGCCCGACTGCATTATCGCAACATTTTGGAGTGGATGCATCATCATTATCAACGCCGCGGCGCTGAATGCATTTGTGTGAAGAGTGCACTCGAAATGGGTTAGATATGCAGCGAAAAATTCCGAAATGAAAAGGTCATGGGTCGCAATCAATCAGCTTTTGCAAGAATTAATGCAGAAAAAAGGTTGCTACAAAAAGCATAGGATAACTTGGGCTGAAAAAATGTATACACTTGTTAGGAAATTTGTATTCAAAACAATCGTAAATTGTAAATTTTACTGAAAATTGTTTAGAACATTCCACACCAAGTATTCAATTCGTTTCCTAATGAAATCATTAAATAATTTTAACATATAAATACTTTACTAATATTACTTACATGTCCATTTATTTTTTTACCAAATATTTGGTGTGTCTGAAAACTATCTCTCTGGCTTGCCGTAAGCATTTGGCTCTGCATATAATATAGTTAATTCCCGAATCCCTGTGGCAGCCACACCCTTTACACCATTACGAAAAAAACACACAGAATGGCCACAGAAATTATTTCCTCTTTGGAGTTCTGCTCCAGTTTCATTTCCAGTTTTTCTGCCCCACAAATTGCCCATTTTGATGAGGCAAATTATGGCCATGTTTTGAGTTTGACTTGGGCTCATCAGGATGTCGCTGGCTCTTGTCTACCAGAGGCAGCCACAAATGTCCTGAGAATCCTGACAAAAAATATATGTACAGCTAAATACACTCAACACAAAAGTAAATAAAGTGCAAAAATAAATACAATAAGAAATACCCATTTTTTTGGCTTACAGTTTAAGAACTGATTTAACCAAACAAATCTGAGCTTGGAAATTTAATTTGCGTCTTGAGAGTTTATTTATAGACTCGGAAAATGTGTAAAATTAAGTTAAATGCATCCTTAAATATTTTTAGAAATATAATATGTAATATGTATAATATATAATACCTTGAAATAATTCTTATTATTATTACAAAAATATTTTAGCAATAAAATTATATTTTATCCATATTTAAAAACATACTTTTGTCATGAATTTGTATTATTTATTATCTAAAACATATTTTTGCCATAAAATAATAATATTTCTTTAATCTTAGCCATAAAATTATAAATTTTTTAGTATTAAAAAATATTCTATACTATTCCCAAAGAATACAAAAAATGTTAATTAAGAAATGATATTATTTCTTTCTTTAAAAAATATTTTTGTGATAAAATAATATAATTTTTTAATTTAAAAAAATATTCCAGCCATCAAAATATAATATTTCTTTAATTATAATATTTGCTCATTCAAAAAATATTAAGGTCATGAAATTATATTATTTCCTTATTAAAAAAATATTTTGGCCAAAAAATTATATTATGTCGTCATTTAGAAAATTAGTTAAACCCTTTTAAATAAATTTAACAAAAATTGTTCAGGCTCTTACAATAAATAACTTATCTCTTAGCATTTTTGTCCCAGTGTAGGGTGGGTATATTTGTGGGAAAGCAGCTGGTGGGGCTGGGAAAATGGAAATAAAAATGGAGATAGAGATGGAGTCGGAGGACCGGAGCCTGGCCGGGCATACAAATGGCTTCATTTTGACGAACTGCCGAATTCGCCATTTGCATGCGTGTCTAACTGTGTACAAATTTTTTGAGGGCAAACAAATGATTCTTTGTTTGAGTGAGTGCCTCCTCGCTGAGCTCCTTAAACCACTTTCCAGACCAAAAAACCACATTCGGGTTGCTTGTTTTTATTTGCTGAATTTTCATAGGATAATCCTACAATCGAACAAAAACGAGCAAAAATCAAGGGATAATTCAAGGAATACTTCAGGCGACTTTCAATTAAGTTAGCAGGCTTTAAGAATTAATATTTACTTCCTTTCAAATAATATGTTTGCAATGGTAACAGATTTCTTTAGCTTTAGAGTACTTTGAAATTCGGAAATGTCTGTTAAACAGTTTTCTTTAAAAGCCTAAAAAAACATAATTTTTTGCACTACATTAACACGTATTTTGAGTTATATTTTGTTCTAGGTTTGTCGTGATTAAAGTCATTTCAAAGATAACTTTCACATTTTCTTTTTTAGAAAACTTATTCAGTTGGCAGCTCGGTCTTGGTGTGTGGGGGCACACGCAAGTGAGTTGGCAGCCCTGACCCACCTATAAAACTTGTTATAAAATTGTCGCTCAGCCACTTTGATAGATTTTAAAATCAATTTCCTAATCTTTTCTGAAGCACAACCCCTTCTCTTCCTGTATAGATAGTATATATATATATATATATATATATATATATTTTATGCTTCACAGGATATTCGGTCGCGTTGCCATCGTAAAGCTGTTCGAGTTGTGTCCAAGGACACAGCGCCCGCTTGGCTTCATAAAAATAGTTGTAAATTTCCAAGCCGTCTGCATAAATTCAGCCAGCACCCGCATCCGGAGTGGGGATAGGATAGCATCCCTGCCATCCCTTCATATTTACATGGCAGTATATGTGGGGTGTCCCACCCACGCACCATCCCACCGCATCCATTTCCACTCTACATTTCCCATTTCCATCTCCCCTGTCAGTAACTTTCACACGTCGTTTCATTTCTGGGCAGCAGTAGTAAAAAGTGACACAACTTTTGTACACACATTGTCAACAGTCGTAAATTCCAGCTCTCGCTCCTGGCTAAGCTTGATTATCCTGCTGGCTGCCCAACGAGGGGAACAGATTCTCAAGATGTTGTCGTCCCTTCGCTATACAACTCAAATGCACCCAAAGAAATAGTTATTTGGGGTTTAGAAATACTGGGATTTTAGCATGAATATGTTTATTATTAAAAATATCTGAAAAATTGGTTTATTTCATTTATTTGAAGTAACAACTTTGTACTTTTTTATCACTTTTTACTTATTAGGTTTAAAAATATAAATATATAAAATATTGATTATACTTATTTATAATATATGTTTTTATGTATTTGTATTTTGGTATTTATATTTGATAAACCGTGTTAGTATCTCTTTTTTAGCTTTGGAAAAATTATTATATCTAATTATTTATTATATTTTGTATAATATTTCAAACTATGAACAATTATGAGTGAAAAAGTCGAATCCATGAGTTAAAAGAGCGAATACAGTCCTAATTTATTTGCTAGAGGCAAATACAATATTTTAGGAATTGGGAAATTATATTAATTTGCATTAAAACCCCTGGAATAAAAAAAAAGTAAAATTAAACCAACATAAAAATCAAACAAAATCCTCTCCTTCCTTCACAAAACCAATCTCAAACTGAAAATGTAGTCCATAAGTTTAGAATGCAAATTTGCAGCCACCCAGTTTTTAAATCAATAAGTTAGCTTTTAGTTTATAAACAATTAGTAGCTTTGTATAAATAACATTTATTATATATCAAAATCGAACTTATTATTTAAGGGCATTGGCAATGCTATGACCTTTCGCTGGGTGTTTATTAACATATACATATTGAACTTAAGGACAAGATTCTGTGTATGGGATTGGTTAAATATATATTATATTATTACCTATTATATATTATTTGTTATTTAAGCAAAAACAATACTCTCAAAACTCCGAATAAAAAAATTTGAATTGCCACAAACAATTTTAAAGTTTTCGTAAGCCCAAAACGAAATTTTCTCCTTGTGCTTAGACATGTTGCGCTTTTATGGCTTTTTTATTGGGTTTTGCATTTGCCTTTTTCAACCTAATTATTTTTGCCTTTCACTTTTTTTGGGGGGGCTTTTTGAAATGGAAGTCGTCGTCCGGCGGGCAACTCACCACAAAAGTGTGCAATGGAATTTCGAGCAACAGTTTGCCACAACGCCCCAATTCCCCATTTCCCGATCTCCAGTCTCCACTGGCTAACCATTCCTGCTCCTCCTCCTCTCACTCCTCCTCCTGCTCCTCCAGCACCACCTCCTGGCCACATTCTGTGTTCCTTGTAATGGCATTTATGATTTGTTGGCTTCCAACTCGGTTGGCTGGCTTGAGGCTTGAGGGTCCACCTGCCGCTTGCCAGCTGTCACAGGGAGTCCATATGTACCCATACATGTACAAGGAGATAAATAGACATGCACTTGGAGAAATACTGCAATTGTTTTGATATATTACAAAAAAATATGCAAGCTGTTCAAATAAAAACGCCCACAAAAACCACAAATTAAATTTTTAATAAATGCAAGCCCAAAAGTCTGTAATTCATCCACATTCCACATTAAATTCCTCAAAATGTATGGCTTCTGCTAGTTTCTCTCAGTGCACACACATATATATATATATATATATATATACAACTGATGTATGAGCTGATATATAGCCATTTGCCGGGCTGGCAATTCCATTTTCACTTCTCTGGGAAAAACAAATTCAATTACAAGCCAAGGAAAATCCAAGAGCGAAAAGCGACGCCACCAAAGGACGGGAAAATCTCAGGGAAATGGGTGGAAGAGGGAGAGGGGCGGGGTAAAGCATACATATGTTTAGCTAAAATTAAAATCATATGCATGAAATGAGCGCGAAATTGAAATGGAATGAAATAAATGAGAGGAAAAGGCATGGAAAATGCGAGGCGGCAAAAGTTTCCCATCTTGGCTTCTCCTTTCAATTGGGGTTTCAGTTTCACTCGCTTTTCCTCTTAAATCCTGGCCAACGAAATTGACATGGAATCCGAAAAACTCCAGAAAACTCTGGAAAATCTTTAACGAACTGGAAATGCTCTAAAGCGTGATGATGGCGAAACTTGGCTACATTTTTCACGAAACTAAGAAAATTTCACAGGGGGACTAATATTTTGGAAAAATCCAGAAATATGTTTGGAAAATCAGAGCAACGAGTGGGAGATTTTACTCACTTAATTTCCTTATGGAATTTCTAAGGAATATCTATGGTATGATTTAAAATGTAAAATGTATCCAAAATAAAGATATTTTTCGGAAATATGGTGCTTAAAGTAAGGCACAATCTTCCCCGTTAGAAAACCCATTTTCCTTGCTGGAGTCCTCATATCAATATCATTATTTAAAGACTTCTTTCCCACCTCCTCTCTCTCCTCTACACATATTTAGTAAACTTATCTAGGCGATGTGTTTGGTGACATTTTCCCAGCCGAAACCCCATCTGGTGGAGAAGATTTTCCAAGTGCGTGTTGCTGCCGTGACTGTGGCTTCACTTACATGACGCTGCTCTCACACCAACCCACCACCCCCCATTTTCCACCCCACTTTTCCGACGCTGCTTTAGTCGCTGCTTCCGTTAAAGCTTTAAGTTGTTGTTTGTTTGCTTGTCGCTTTTGCTTTTGCAGCATGTGCCGGAAGCCGAGGCATATGCCACCGCCACCGCCACCACCGACAAACAAAAACCACCCACCTGATGGCCATTGTCACCCTGCCCTGTCCTCTCCCCTCTCCCCCCTCCCACAGCATTTTCCACTTTTCCCACCCGCTCAAAAGCAATACATCTCCCCGCCACACCGCCACAGCCCCTAAAACTAATTTATTTACCTAGAACCCAACTGCTGACGCCTATTTGTATGCAATTAATTTTGTTGTGCCTCGCGCCCAAGACAAAACACAATATAATATATATAATATATATCCGAGGCAGGAAGAAAAGAGAATATATATTTATGCACAAAATACTGAAAGGACAGGGACATGGACCCTACCTAGGGGGCGGGGGAGCTGCCTCGAAAATAAAGCCAGGAATTAGGAGGTTTATTTATAAAAATCTTATTTTTAAATAATTCTTAGAACATTTATACTTATGTCAAGTTGAAAGTTTTTTTATTTTATGTAAGTTTTAAGCCTAGAATTCCCAGAAATTGTGTTTATTATTAGAAACTCTTGAAAACTGTTATTTATTCAGTCCTAGTATACTTTTTTTTTTAAGAAAAATAAATGCATTAATGGCCAGTTTTGAAAAGTTGTTTCGTTAAATTGAGCAAATTTTCAAGATAAAAATATTTGTATTAAATGAAAATATACAAATTTGAATATAAAATAAATAAAATAATCAGTGCTAGTCGATTTTTAATTAGAAAAAAAGTTTATTAATTGCAAGTTTTGAAAAGTTGTTTTGTTTAACTTAACAAAGTTTCAAGATAAATATATTTTTATTAAGTGAATATAAATTTGAATAAAATTAAAGGGGTTACATCGTCAAAATTGTTCAAAATTGGCCAAAAATTAGAAATCGAGTTTTGAATGCAGAAATGTTCTCCATTAAAAACTAAGAAGAAAAACCAAACCACACTGAAATCCGTTGAGTTTAAGCCAAGTTACGATCAAAAAACCACTGAAAAGTTCTCGATTTTTGAACCAAAAAGGAATCCATTTTTATCATAAAAATGAAATTGTTAAAAATTGGTCAAAAATTATAAATCGAGTTTTGAATGCAAAAAAGTTCTCCATTAAAAACTAAGAAGAAAAACCAAACCACACTGAAATCCGTTGAGTTTAAGCCAAGTTACGATCAAAAAACCACTGAAAAGTTCTCGATTTTTGAACCAAAAAGAAATGTTACGATCGAAAAACCACTGAAAAAGTTCTCGATTTTTGAACCAAAAAGGAATCCATTTTTTTCATAAAAATTAAAGGAGTTACATCGTCAAAATTTGTTAAAAATTGGTCAAAAATTATAAATCGAGTTTTGAATGCAGAAATGTTCTCCATTAAAAACTAAGAAGAAAAAACCAAACCGCACTGAAATCCGTTGAGTTTAAGCAAAGATACAATCAAAGAACCACTGAAAAAGTTCTCGATTTTTAAACCGAAAAGGATTCCATTTTTTTCATAAATTGGTCAAAATTGTTAAAATTTGGTCAAAAATTATAAATCGAGTTTTGAATGCAGAAATGTTCTCCATTAAAAACTAAGAAGAAAAAACCAAACCGCACTGAAATCCGTTGAGTTTTAGCAAATTTACGATCAAAGAACCACAAATTTGAATATAAAATAAAATATATAAAATTAATAAAATATTCAGTGCTAGTACATGTTTTTATAAAAAAACTAAATGCATTAATGACAAGTTTTGAAAAGTTGTTTCGTTTAAATTTTGAAAATTTCAACATATTTATATATTTATTAAATGAAAATATACAAATTTAAATATAAAATAAAATATATTCATTATTTTTATTATAAAGGGAAAAATATATATATTTAAAAAACTTGCATTTTTTAATACTTTTTCGCGCATTTAAGGAATAGCCCATTTTTTGTATAAATATTTACTTACTAAAAATATGATTTATTCTTAGAAATGTTAAAAACTGGATTTCTTTTAAGGCTAGGCAAGTTATTATTTAAGAAATAATTTAATTTATGTCAAATTTGTGAAAGTTTTTGGCCTTTAAATTGTGTAATTTCCACGATAATTATATTTGTTGTTAATATATACAACATACATTTTTTTAGTTGTTTCTGAAGTTTTAATTTTTAAGGCTTTGTAGTTTTTATCAATTGCATTTATGGCGAGTTTATTATTGTAATTTCCCAGATAATTATACAAATATTTATTTATTTGCATACTCTATACTTAATTATAAATTAAGCTAGAGAACAAATATTTATTATTTATTTATTAAATGTACATATATACATATTATACATTTTATGATTTATTTATTTATTATTTTATTTATTTATTTTCTTTATAGCTAAACATCTTCTCAGTCTCCTCTTGCACAACGCCAGTGATTTTGGCAAATCAACTTAATTGCCAGAGTCACCCGAAAAATGGCCATCCCGCCTGTCAACGACCTAATGAAAATTGATGTTATATGATTTACACTTTTCTGTGGCCATTTCATTGTTTTATTTCACCCCCCAAACCCCGGCACACCAACCTAATGAAGGAATAGAGATAAAAACGCAAATGAAATGAATATTTGTGGAGGTAGAAAGGGGCTGGGGGGCAGGTTCTCCGTCTGGGTTCTGGCTTTTGGGTGGATGGCCAAAATTAATTAATTTCGCGGAGCACGAAGGATCCTCATTAATTGATTGCCTGCCTGGGGGAAAAAAAAACTCCTGGCTCCTGGCTCCTGGCTTCTGGTTATATGGGACTTTAAAATACTTTAAAATAAAGAAAATAATCCAAGAGGGCAGGGAAAAATTGGATCTTTATTTTCCAACAGAGTTCCACATTGATTTTTCCTTCAAAAATTTCTACTTCTGTGAGTCTGAAACCGCATTCCGAACAGTATCAAATTGAACGTCGAACACTTCAGTCGATATAGTAAAAATAAATACAAATTGTGTCTGAATTAGCAAATTTGATCTGTCGAATTGAAGTGAAATTAAATAAAAATATCATTTTTAAACATGATCATGGCTTCGGAGTGCTGCAAATGTTATGGCCCACCTGTGCCGGAACACATCGGAACTCGCAGGCTGGACATGGACCCAAACCTGGGCGAGTTTTTATCCTTCTTGGTGGTATTGCCCCTGGCTTTGTATGCGGTCTTCTGGCACCACAGCCACATAAAGCCCGTCTTTGTGGTGCTGGCCAGTCTGTTGTTTTGCCAATTCTTTCTCTTCTTCGAGCCCTCGGAAATGAAGGCAATGTTCATTGAAACGGCCCGTCTAATATTGTCTGGCCTGATCAAGTCAAAGGGTTTCCTTGTGCAAATCAAGAACAAGCTCATTGAACTACATAGCAAGCATGTAAATATTTTTTAAGGGTCTACATATGATCACCTTTACTCAAGAAACACTCTTTAATTATTAATTCAAGTAAGTAATTGGTACCAAATGCTTAATTTCTTTTAACAAAACCCATATTAGCTTAGGCGTTTGAAATAACATTTAAAGGCCACAAATTTATACTTTTACAATTACAGGCAAGTGAAGAAGTTATAATAAAAAGATTAATCTTAAGCAAGTAAGTAATCTTTTTCTATATGGTAATTATTTGGCCAAAACTGGAAGTTTTCAGGTGTATATATCCTATTATAAATAAATATAAATATCTACTCTTATCTTATCTACTCCTTCTAGAAACCAGAAATAAATAACCGCTTTTACAATTACATGAAGTTCTGCTGCAAATTTATTTCAAGTTAGTAAGTTATCTGATTTATGCGTTAATTATTTCATCAGAACTTTCAATATTTTAGACCTATAATATACTCATATTTCAAGTAAGTTTGTGGTACTAAATGTTAATTTCTTTTAACTAAAAATTATATTATTTCAGTTCTTCAAACATCCATTTAATAACTTCCATGCCAAGTGACGAAGCTTTTCTAAAACTTAATTTTAAGCAAGTCAAATATCTTTTTTAATCCGTTAACTCTTCTATAAAAAGTTGCCTTATTTTATACCTAAAAATTCCAATTAAAATACACACATTTTCACTCCTCCAGGGACATACAAATAACACCCAAAGGCAGCTGCTGCTTGCATCCAATTTTGCAGCAAGTAAGTTCAACTCTTAAATGTTAAGTCTTCTTTAATAAAAACGTACATTAATCTAAGGCTTGAGGGCATGGCAAAACGGATTTCATGGCTTCGTCCTGCCGAAACTCACCTGAAAAATGAAAAGAAAAAGACAGAAAGGAATAATTATTTTAAATGCAAAGAGAAGCGCCTGGGCGGATGGTGATAATAATACAATAATATACATAATTCAGCATGCAGAAGATGGGCACTTAAATCATTTTTAATGACGCATTTTAATGCGGCTAATTGCGAAGGATATTTTTTTAATAATCACATGCCAGAGTCCGCTGTTTGCATCTCTCCCTCCCCATCGACCTCCGGTTTCGTCCTTTTTGTGATGTAAGAGGGCGGCAAGGCGCGGGGGGGCTATTAACTGTCAGTGGCAGTTGAATGAAGGCTGCGGTCAAAACTAAGCCACCAACAGACCGGTGCGGCAACCCAGAGGAAAATGGAAGGAAACCCCCCCTTAGGTTGGGGCTGCAAAGGGAGACGGCGGGAAAATGGAATACGGACAACGGACAACGGACAAAGGACAACGGACAATGGACAACGGCTTTATCCTGCGGTTTGGTCTTCGGTCCAGCAGAGAGAAGACAAATTTCATATGAAATATTGGTCTTATAGAATATAGAATATATTAGAAGAATCGATAAATCAATAAATCATCGCCAACATTGTTCAAATTAGCTATTACTGGTGTCTGCAATATTTAAACTACAATCTTTATGTAATATATAATATTATAATATATAAATATAAATAATTGAAAACATTGTTAAATTTCGCAAGCAAAAATTGTGTATCTGCCATATCTTAACTATAATTATCATATTCGACATTTAGAATATCGATAAATACTATATATTTAATAGACTTTTATATATAATTTAAATTCATAACAAGAATCAAAAAATAATGTAAACATTCAGCACTTATTACCCTGTTAAATTGAAAAATATCTCATTTATTTTCAGCTTAATTGTAAACAATTTTATCGATATAATGCTAAGTATCGATTACAGTGCCATCCCTAATACCGCAATACCTGGACACTGGCTGGCCTGTTGCTTTTTGTGTGCATTAATTATTTAGGAAACCCGTTGCATGAACGTAATGTGGTTATATAAGGCTTTTAACCCATGCCACCGAGGTGAGTGTCCAGGTGCCGAGGGGGTTAAAGTCAAGAAAATATCCCTGACAGGCCAATCAGCGAGTGAGAGAGAGGTCAAGGGAAAGAACGAGATAACGTTAAAATTCAGTGGACAAAAGTGTCAAAAGACAGCAAATTTCCATTTATTTATTTTTATCATCTTAAGAAAAACCTACATTTTCCTATTTCCCCTCCCCCATCTAGGTGCATTATGGTGCAACGGATTATTATTCAGTTTTTGCATTTTTCAGCTTCGGGGAAAATCAACAAAAGTGCTAGAGGAAAAACCCTGGGAAAAGCGGTAGATCAACAATTCAGCGGATGATGACAGGCCAGAAAATATATGCTGCCATAAATATTTAAACGAAAATGAAAAATAAAAGTGGAGAAAAGAAAAAAACAACTTTCATTATTCAGAGACAGAGACAGATATATAATAATCATACGAAAATGCAGGGTAATTAAGGAAACCAAATCAAAGAAAAAAGGAAACTTTAAGTTTGTCTGTGTTTAAGGTTGGCTCAAAATAAAATAAAGTCATACTATTTCTTGGAATAAATAATTGTAAATAATAAAGAACAATTAGTAACATAAAAGAACTCTTTAACATTAGCTAAAATTAAAAATTCGTTCGAAGGAAATAAAGCAAAATAAATAGTAAAATTAATACAATAAAAGAGAGAGCTTAAAGTTACCCAAATAATCAACTATTTGTCTAGTAAAATATTGTTTATTTTATTTATATCCTTTGTCATTTAGTTTATTGTTTTATTTTATTTAAATTAACAACAAACGACTGCTTTCCTGACTGGTTGTTTATTTTTATTGCAACAGTTCGACTGAATACCTGCGCTTTTCCCGTACCTCAACCGATGAATGTTGGCAGACAGCCCGCAAAAAGTCAACCCCCAGAGGAGTCCATCCTCTTTACCTCGTTTCAGTCACGTTTTCCAGCTAGCTTTCCCCGTTTTTCCCCCCTCTTTTTCCCTTATTTTTCCTTGTTTTCCCCTTTCATTTTTGCATTCCCAGGGACGTGACTTCGATGGGAGTCGTGGTGCCTGGAATTGAATTAACTAAATGAAATTTGAACGTGGCGTCGACTGATTAACCCATGGCCATTACTAGGTTAGGTAAGGAAGGGGGTCGAACCGCGTCTTGACAAATGATGCACTCGAATGTCAACATTTAATTGTCGCCAATATCGTTGCGTAACAACAAGTAGAAATTGAAAATTAATGACAGCTCGGCTGACCGCAGCATTGACATTGTGGGTGCAGTCGAGCGGCGAAAGCTCATTTCGCTCAATGAACGCCGGTTAATAAATAAATAAATAAAATGGATATGCCATGTTGACATATCGATACAAGAGATAGCATTTTAGCAACTCAACAAATCGAACTCTATATCGATTTTCATTCGGGGCATTAAAAAGGCAAGTTTCATGATTTTTAATTGCATTTTTTAAATAGTCAGTCGATTTAAAAATGGCAAGGAATATTGACTTATCGATACTGCATCGATATTAAATGTTAAAGTTAGTAAATTGAAATTTTAACTAGGCGATAAATCGATATATTTTTTGACATTTCAGATCGATATAGCGAAAAAAGGCCAACAAATAATTAAATAACATTTTAAAATCGATTTTTTTCGATTAATTTGATATTTTTCTGATAAATGTAATACTTATTTCGATAAATGCAATCATTAAATATTTGATATTTCAAAGTTTTTATTATATTCTATGTGAAAGTTAGCTAAATCATTTTTCTCGATTTATATAGGAAAAGTGCGAGATGACTTTTTCCCTCGATATATTAATTTCCAACTTGAATGCAAAGGTATGAACCCAGAATAAGTAAGCAGAAATAGCTAAAAACAGCATAAACTATTTTTCCCCCAGTTAAACCCGACACCTTAATACTTCCAACTTCAATATAATGCTTAAAAATAATACCATAAATATTTAACATATTTTATTTACTTTTCACTTGCAATAAAATAATGAAATAAACAGGTTTGACCTGGAAAATAAGTGAATCAGGCGGAATCGGTAAACAACGGCAGGTAAATAGAAACCTTGAAGGCAGTTTTCCAATCAGAGCCCCTAAGACCCTGTTCAATTTCACGCTTGTCAACAATCCGGTTTCACTTTCAAGACACTTGGCCAAGGTCAAGACATATGCACATATACATATACATATATACATATACATATATACATATACATATATATATATATATTTAAATATGATGTAAACATAAATAAATCAGGCTAAGCAGAGGAAAAACTGTTTACAAAACAAGCGTGAGGAAAAACTTTCATTTTCATTTCCATTTATTACGTTATTATTATTTTTCGCTTTGCTATATATTTATGGATTGGAATGGGAGGGTTCTCCAATGACGTCATTGCGAAGCGAAACGAAACGAAACGAAACCACCAAGTAAATGAAAAGTATACTACATGGCATTAAGTTTTTCCGCTTTCCGTAATAAAAATTGTGGTTTGTCATGCGATTTGTGGATGTGTGGAAACAAAGTCCAACCAGCAAGCCGCAAGCCCCCGAACCCAAGGAACCGAGACTTGAACCCTTTTACTTTTCCTATTTTCCAGCTTTCCCTGCTTGCCCTCCTTTGGGGAAAACTCCTTGGCCTCACAGCCCCAGGAAAATCCCTAATAATCAGCTGCCTAGCTGATTACAATCTTAATCAAAGGCGAGATTTTAAATGAAAGTTTCGTTTTGGTTTCGTTTCGGTAGTTTCACAAAGTTTTCCAACGGGGTTTGGGTTCAAAGAAAATATATAAACAATATATATAAATGAACATATGTATATACTAAGTGTAAGTCACAATTTAATTAAAATGAAATCTTCTAGCAGTTTTGGTTTTGTTCAAGTTTACAACTTGAGTAACTCAATTAGCATTAATTTCTTTAAATGTTTTCATTTACCTTGAGGTGTGTCAGTGTACATTTTCTATATATTTTTAAAGCTATGCATACATTATGAATTTGGAATTCATGGTTCTCTTGAAATGGTCTTGAAATGAACATGAAAACGAAGCAATTTGCTTTGGCTTAAAAACAATCTAAAAGCTGTGATTATTTTTCTTTGTCTTTGACTTTCCTTTTTCAGTTGCAGCGCTTAATTTCCTTTTATACCGAATTATGCCCGAAAATCTCGTTGTTTTTCTTGCTAACTTTGGTTCTTATTTCCTTTTTCTTCATATTTTCATATTTTTCGTTTTCATTTAATTTATTTTTCGCGTTCACTTTAAGGCTCGAGGAGTTCGCCTTCGGTTTTCTCTGTTGTCCATTGTGTTTTTTTGTTTATTGTTTTGTTTTTAAATATATATGTATATATCTGTATATTCATTTTTCTGTCAGCGCCACGCAAGTGAATCCTGAATCCTGGCCAGCCTGGCATTTTGTGTGCTCCCGACAGAAATCCTGGGCGCATATCCTTTTAATTGAAAACACAGTGGCCCAGCCGGAGGGCCGCCCACAGCGCAAATCCAGTCCGCGGACTGTTTTTATATAGAAACAAAAAGGGAAACTAACTTGGGCAGGCCGTAACCTGCATACCCTTTCATTTGAATCATTTTGAATCGATTTCTGTTGAACAAATGAGAGGAAAATCAAGCAGGAGATAAAAATAGAACCTTTATACATATCATATAATAATTCCCTTTCGAAACAATTTCAACAATATCTCATATAAAATATCTAAGGTTAAAGGTTCAAGAATTATATTTCATATAAAATATATATATGTACATATATATTGAAATATTAAAATAAAATGTGTTCAAAAACAGCAAAGTGATCAATTTCCCTTTAATTTGTTATGGCAAATAGTTGTTTGATTCACTCCAATCCAACTATATAAGTAGAGTCAAAAGACTACCTGCTCAATTTCCCTCTTCAAAACTAAGGGACTGGAGAAAAAGACTTGACCAGATCGACGCGGCTGTTGTGTATGTTTTTTTTTACAGACTGGTAAATTACAAAACTTCTTACTTATTAATACTACCCCGAAACAAAGAGCATAATAATAACAATAACGATTTAAATTAAGTGCAGCGCCAAACGAGTTTTTTGAGTAAGTAATCGTTTTTAATTTAACAAGTACGTGACAGTTCTCGAATTTCGTCCTGGCCTCCTTTTTGCACCTTAATCGAAAGTCACGTGGCAGCATAAAGTGCCAAATTTGTTGAAAATTCAAAACCAGAGACAGAGAAAGCCAAATGAAATGGAAACAAAATGCTTAAAGTTAAATGTTAATTTTCTTTGGGACCGCTTCTTCCATTTTCCGGGATGTGTGTGTGTGTGTGTGTGTGTGGGGGAAAGGGAGGAGAGGGAATGGTAATTGCCATTGATTTTTACAACCAACTGAATGTAGGGAAGTGGGGGAGTCGCTTTTTCGTTTTATTGCTAAAGTTGGATTAATTAATTTGGTTCCAGATATCAACAAGAGTTTTGCCCCAACCTTAAATGTTTGAAAGAGCTGAAAGGCCACTGATCTTAGACAACAAAATTTAATAATAATCAATAATTTACAATAATAAAAGTTATATTATAAAATATGTACAGTTTGTAAGATGTGAAACTCTATTACTGCTGCCGTCTTGCTTGGCATAATTATGTTTTCCCTTTCTTTTTCGCCGCAATCCTTTACTTCCTTTCTTTGGATGGAATCTCAATTTAATCTTAGAAACCTCCCCCCAAAAAAAAGGGTCCTTCATGGGGGGGCAGGGCCTTGGAAGGTTTTCGGGCTAAACCTAAGCTGGGCTTTATTTTAAAGACAGCAATCAGCGAGTGGCGCCACAAAAAGAAATCAATTTTAAATGCTCGAAATTCATCGATAAGAAAGTTAACCCACGATTTGGGCAGAGGGACCAAGCCAAAGCTATATATATATAGTCATGTTTATATATATACATTTATATATGTGATTATCTTGATGCCTTCTCACTTAATTTATTGTAAAATGTTAAATTTCACGAAGCGGAAATGTTTATTAGAGCGGAAATTGTTATTTTTAGTGTGATGGGCAGGTTTGTGCTTGTTGCTGTGTTTTGCCTTTTTTTGTTGTTGTTGTTGTTGGTTAGCTTGGAACAAAGGCGACAAAAGGATACTAAAGTCCTTTGTCGGTATGTGTGTGTGTGTGTGTGTGTTTTGCTCCTCTTTCTCTCTGAGCTGCCAAGAATTAATTTATTAATATTTTTTCGTTTTTGGCCCACGTGTCGTATGCGCAACATATTAAGTATGCGACGTGGAGAAGGAGTGCGCCTGCTGCCGCCTTTCAAACATTATCCTGCCAAACGGTTAATTAGTTGCCAGCTTCGTTTCAGTTTCTTCAGTTGCCTGGCTTTAATTAAAGAAGCAAACACAAAAAAGGAAAGAAACCGCATAATTCCTTGCTTTTTCCTTTAGCTAATTTATTAAGTCTTCAAGACTTCAACTAAATAAATTCAAATAGTTTAAAGCCTTGAGAAAAACTGGTTATCATTATTATAATCCCCCAAGGCAATGCCCCCCGCTTGAATTTTTCAGTTAGCAATTTTCATATTTATTCGTTTAGCATTTCGCACCAATTTTTTTTTTTTTTTTTGCTTTCTTTGGCACTTGAATATTTATCGAGACTTAAGTCGCTTTTTGCATTTTATGGACTTCTTCAGAGACTCAGCTGCTGGGGACCCAGCGGACGTTCGGAATCTGCTTAAAAATTGTTTTCTTTTAAATACTTAATGCACAATTTTCGCTTGCCGCAAAAACAGGGCCGCAATTTCGCTTGGCCCCTTGGCTCTTTCGTGGTCCCTCCTCCAGTTGTCCGCCACATTTCAAATTAATTTTACAGCTGCCAGTTACCAGCTTGGGCCACCTTGTGCCATAATGAAGTAGCAAATAAATAGCACTCCCAACCGTCCCAACATCTTGGCCTGCCCTTTCCCTTTCCTTTGGCAATAACAAACAGAGAAAGGGAGGGAAAAACAAGTCGGAAAAGAGCTGGGCAGTGACAGAGGAAATGGCCAATTGCCAGAGTCCAGACATTCTTGGGGGAATTTTTCTTACAAATTCAACCGGTTAGTTTGTCATTTATAATGGCCACTGTAGAGATTTGCCTCAGGTTTTTAGCAGTGAAATTAAGTGTATTAGTTAGCCGATTCATTTTGAAATATACTTGTATTTTTTAAGGATTTGTTTGATTTTATATTAATATATTGGTAGTATTTTATATACATGATTATAAATAAATAAATCAAAATATATAAATAAATATAAACATATAAAAATATATAATAATAAATATAAATAAATGTATAAATAATTAAAATTATAAGAATATACATATACCGTCTTTTTTATCATTAGTTTTCCTTTAAAAATTCATGATCCAATGAATTGTAATATTAACAATTAAATACGGCTTGTCTATAAATTAAAAATAAATTCATGTTATATCTAATTTATTGTATTAAATATTTAAATTTATATAAACCACATATTTAGCTTGCTAATGTGAAAATCAATTATATTAAACACACATTCATTTTGGAGTGTATGTATATTTATTTTGTGTGAAATGTTATGTTTATAAGAATATATAAATATAATCTTTATTTTCTCTGCTTAAGGCATGTTTTAATTTGATGTAAGATAATTAAATAAAATCTTAATCATTTATGATTTGCATGTCTCAATTAAAGTGTTAAATATTTCAATTGTATATCTTTTACACATTTATTCATCTATAAATTACTAATAAATTCTGCCTAAAATATTTAAAATTTATTAAACATCATTTTTATAAATCTAAAATATATAAATATGACATTTACATAAATAAAATATTTCGATTTGTTTAGTTAACATATTTATATCATTTATGTTAAACACACTTCCCTATGAAGTATATTAATATTTTGTTTATAATTTTATTTTTTATCAGAAACTCAGATCGCACCTTATAGACAATTTCCCAGTACAAGTGCAGGGTATTTCACACCAACTTCGAGTTGATTTTTCCCCAGTGAAAATGCTACTTTTCTTGCGCATTTTTCATTGCGACTTTGGACAGAGAAAAATAAACCGCTGCATACTTATCTGGGCACTCAGTGGAGAAGACAAAAGCGCAGTTCCCTGCACAAATTTACATGCAAATTAAATGCGATAAATTCCTTGTCGTCATTGTTTGTGTGCTCTCGCCGCTCTCGCTGACGTCATCAAGGAAAATGTAACGCGAAGAAAAAACCCCCAACTTGGGTAATTTGCATAAATCAGGGTCACACCTTCCACGAACCATCTAAACCGCACTTAATGAACGCCTTAGCCTGCACTTAATGCACATTAATTTCATTTCACTGAACCAACAAACCGCAAAAAAAGGATATACATACATACATATATATGTATATATAGGGTTATATGGATATTTGTAAAGCATGAAAAACAGAAGCAATTAATGAACCGCTCATCGTGTATTCATCAATGGCAATTTGCCATCGAGACCGTTGAAGGGTTGCGGCCATCGGCAATATCGAGGGAATGCGGAAGTAAGGCGACCCACAGGGTCAGAGTTCGATGTGGCATGCAAATACGTAGAGCACACAAAGGGGCCAGAAATACAAATGACAATAGAGAGGGAAAAACAAGGAAGGAAAAGAAACTAAACAAACTAAACAAAACAGTGGGCAAAAGAATGTGGATTTTAAGGGAAGAAAATTCAAGTTAAGATTGCTACAATAGTTGCTTAATTTATACAAGAATTTATATATGGATATATGTATGTTTATTAATGATTAAATATTATGTAGATGTTATGTAGTAAATGAATATGCAAGCTAGGACACCAGTTATATTGCTTGAAACTTACTCAATATGCTTTTCTTTGGAATTTAACTACCCTTGAAATATTTATATTTGTAAAATCAACAGAAGATTTAAGGGTGTTTACTTCATATTTAATGTCAAACATGTAATCAAGATAGAAACGTTATAAAATTGGAAATTTCTACAAAATGTTGCATAAATATTTAGAAGAATTTTCATAAAACAAAAATAAATATTTCCTCAGACTACCAATTATTCAATCCTTGAATTTGCTTATATTGAAAATATATTCTTATATCTGTAAAATCCACAGAATATATACAGGTGTTTAACTCTTATTCAATGCTAAATAAGCCAGAGGCAGGATCTCCTTTTGTGTCTCTTCTCAGCCATATAAATCGTTATAGTGACAAATCTCCATTGTGTCACTAGCAGAATCACTCACGTTCTTTGATTGGTGACAGTGGGGAGGCGCTGGCTCCTTTGTTTCATCCCGCTGCGTTACTTGCCCAATACCAATTATATGATTTTCTCAATGGAAATACCCCCGCAGTATCCCACAGGTTTTTCCCTTCACTTCTTTATTTCTGTCTCGTCTCCATTCAAGGGGATTTCCAGAGTCTTTGCCTTCGTCTCCCACTGTGCCATGAATGACAACAAAATAAATGAAATTGAGCGTTCATTTCTGGCTTATACAAAGGCATGAGCCACGCCCCCAACGGCCCAACGGGCCCACGCCCCTTCACGCCTTCCAATTTCAGCCGAAACCGAGAGGGGTGAAGCATGGAAAATCGGTAAATAAACAAGGCAAAATGAGAGAGACAGAGAGTGAGAGCCAGAGCCTGGCAAAAAGTTAAGGAAAATATTTACAAATGAATTAACGTAATGAAAATAAACCAGCACAGATAAACATATATATATATATATATATATATATATGTATATATATATACCCGATCACGATGGCCATGATGACGCCACAGATCCATAAAAAAGATAGGAGCGTATTACAATAATAATGGTCAGGGGAAACAAAAACATTGTTAAACCTTTGAACAATAAAATAAGGTTTAATACTTACATACATGTACATATAATTTTCCATTTAAGTGACAGAAATTAATCAAAAATATATTCTTAAATAAAAATTCTTAACAAACAATTACACTTTCCCCTGCCTTAGAAATTGTTCTCTCTGCATACCCTTAATGTCCATAATTCCCATGATTCTCTTTTTGTTTCTTTGCTGATAAGATACCGAGATACAATTGTAATGCATGTCCATAAAACTTGAACAATTCCACTAGAAAATTCAGAAAACAAAAGGCCCGGAGAATGGGGAAGTCTATTGACCTTGGCCCACAACTCGATGGAACCATCTGGCCATCTGTCAAAAAAGCCAAACAGCAAACTTGAAGAAATATCCAAAAAGGCAACCCTAAATTTAGTATTTTATGCTTTTGGTTTGGAGGGAGGGAGGGAGGGAGGGAGGTAGGGAAGGATGGATGGATGGTCGAGGAGAAACGTCAAAACGAGGCAAAAATTAATGGAAAATTTCTCGAAAAAGTGTTTATCTTTCCGGGCAAAGCGATCAAATACAAAAAATATTATGTGTTTTGGCAGCAGATGATTCCAGACATTGTGCGCTATCATAAATTTCGATTCTTTCTTGATTTAGAAACGCTGACAAAGCATAAAATTAATAGCAATTAAAACTCCGTAGGTTTAATTTAGTCAAGTGTGTTTCTAAAAATTTGTAAGCCCTCCAGTAAAGTTTAAAAGTTTTGATTAATTGTCTGGAATTCTCTGCTTATAAAAACCTTAAGTAAGTAAGTAAGTCATTTAATAAACTGCCAAAATGAGAAATTCTGTGGAAAAGCTTAAAATTAATAGCAATTATAGTAAATTCTATACTAAAGTTTTAATTAACTGCAATTTTCAATTAAATTTATATTGAAAATGCCCAGGTAAAAGCAATAATTCATTGTCTAAGATTTTCTGCTAGTAAAAAACTTAGAAAGGCTGGCAAAATAAGACATTTTATTGAAAAACTTTCAATTTATAACACTTATTTATCGTTTTTCCATAGAATGTCTGATATTGTCAGCCTTTCTAGGGGATAATATTTAAAATATTTTTCTCCATTACTTTCAGTCTATATAGGTTCTTAAAATGTGAAAATCTTTCACTAGAGTTTTAGTTAATGCTATAAATTAAGTGATTTTAAATAAAATATCCCTAGGAAAATCTAAACACTCTTTGGCTAGGATATTTTGCCATTAAAAAAAAACCTTAAATAAACCCCATTTTATATCCTTAAGATGTAGCTTGACACTATTTTTAGTCACCCACTAGGCGTATACGTATTTTACATACGTATACGACATGGTGGCCGCTTCGGGAAGACTTCTCTTTCTCTCTCCCTCTGTGAGTTCTCTCTCTCTCTCTCTCCCTCTGTCTTCGAGGCATTCCCAACATATTTGCCAACAAGTCTCGTATAGAATTCTTTGGCCGCTTGGCGTTTTTTATTTATCGCCCAGTTGTGTTTGCTCTTTGCCACTCGATTGCCCCTTTCATAGCCATTCTCCCGCTGCTTTATGGCTGTTATTGTGTTTTTTAATGCCGCACACACGCGTTCAACTGTGCGTACATATGTATATATGTACATACAGGCGGATATATACATACGTATCGATTACAGGACCCGTGGACTATTGTTCTAGCCCAACCCAACTGATAGAAAATTCCTTTGAGCCCGCTCAAATGGAGGCGGACGTGGAAATCTTGTCCGTCCCCAAGACCAAAAACAAATAACACTTGCCGGCCAAATTTTAGTCTTTGAGATATTTTTGGGGTTCGGTTAACTCTGGTGTATATTAATAAATTTACAAATATTTCAAAAAACCAATCGAAAAATCGATCAAACTTTGAAAAATTACATTAACAATGTATAATAATAATAGATATTTATAATTAGTTCCATATAGAAATATGTCTAGTTTTTTTTGAATTTAATATTATATAGAAGATTTTTTTTCGCAATTTTGAATATCGAAAAATATCGATTTACGGTTATTATTTGATATTATCGAAAAATATTTCAAAAATTTTGTTTAATATATCGAAACGATGAAATATCGATTTGTATATCGACTTTCGCAGTAATATCTAAACAAACCTACAATTTAAAAATTTATGGAAAAACCCTGAGATATCAATTGATATCAAACATTGAAAAAACTGATATATAGAAATTTTAAGTATACAAAATATTAAATGTAGGGCTCAAACTAAGATTTCCTATTTATTTGTATCGAATTTCACACAAATTATCTTTTTTTTTTCATACCTAGTTTAATTGATTTGAATAAATATGAAAAAGATTATTGTTGCAACGATTTTCACTATTTAAAAGTACTTCACTGCGACCTCTAAGGCTCTCCTGTCCAGTATACTTTCCTTGTTGGCCAGTGTAATCTTTTTGCTGCCGCCTCGGAAAGGCTTATCATATTGTATCTGAAAGTCTAATTTCGAACTGAAACCGAAACTGAAACTGCGAACTGGAACTGTAACTGCCGGCCACTCTTGGCTACTTTAGATACTTTGCCTACTTTGGCTACTTTGCCGGCATTAAAATTTCGTTTATTGCCAACCGGGGAGCTGTTAAGTCGTCAAACGGAAAGCCTCCGCCAAAACGAGAATTTTCCCTCAGAGTCTTGGGCTTTTCCTCTTTTCCCAGCCTATAAAGTATCTTATTTTGCAGACGTCGAAGACGTTAATACTCTTAGGGCTTAGAGTGAGATTTGCAGCAGCTCAGACGGTTGGAGATATTTTTTATATAAGCCAATTTAAAATGACAAATCATGTAAATATACTCGTATATGTTTAAGGGATGTGCAATTTATGATGTTTAATAATTGTTTTTTAACACCTAAAGCTGTTTGAATTTATTTTAAATATTTAAATACATTCAACTAGTTTTGTAAATTTTTTTTTCATCGGGAAACCAATAAATAAAATACCAGAAAAATTAATTATTAATTATTTCCTTGGGAAATATGTAAATAATATTTAAGAAATAATTTAAAAAAAACCCTTAGAAGTTAGAGGGAACCCAGAGAAGGCAGTGTAATATCCAACTAGCTGTATCCCTCGTTTTATTTGTCGAGTTTGTTGGTTGGGGATCCTCTATTGATAAGTCTGATGGGAGATGTTCACATGTACAAATGTTAATTTTCCCTTTCCCTTTAAGTTGTTTTTTGTATACATATTTTTTTTTGCTAAAGCTTTTGCTGAAATTGTACTCCGACGAAGGCTTCAATTCGTCAGAGAACTTTGCATGTAATGAGCTTCGTTCGCTTTAACTGCTAATTCCAGTATCTATCCAAATTCCAGTATCTATATACTATGACTTTGTGTATGTTGACAACGCAATTGATTTAATTGAGATTAGAACGCAGTCTCGATTTTCCCTTTGCCGCCGCACACTTTTCCACCCATTGATATAGCAATGAAAATGCAAATTGAAGTGCACAGTCCACAGATGCGTTGAATAGGAAAATGGCTTTCGGTGATGAAATCGGAGTATCGAGTGGGTTAAGGGGGTTGGCAGAGTGCCCTGGATGGTGCAGGGGTTTAGAGGGTTAAGAGTGGGATTGATTCGAAAATCGGATATCAAAAGAAACTAACCGATTTAAGCATAGATAATCCTGTTTCTGTTTCAGTTGATTCAATGATTCAATGATAAGTCAGGGAATTTTTTATCCTGAAAATTAGGTAAGGTTTAGAGGAGAATATTAAATATATATTTACTAGAAGCTTAAAAAACTCTGAAGCTATAATTTATAAACTCTCTTAAAACAGTTCCTAAACAAATGCAAGTTATACCATTTAAATAAGTAACATCAACCTCTAAAAATAGCTTGAACAAATTGTTATTTTTCAAGGAGAAACATTCATTCAACCTCGCAAACTGAACCTTTGGTGTGTTATCCCAAAGCGAAAGAAATCTTTTCAACTTTCCACTTAAAGGAAATCAATCTCTAGCCAGAATCCTGAAGGTTCCCATCTGGCATGGAAAACTTCAACTGAGAAGTTTCGCTCATTAAAAACTAATTGTTTATGAAGTCGAGGGGGGGTATTTGTATACATATATCAGGGGATATATATATAATATATATTCTCCGAGTTGTATTCCTTTTAATTATCAAAGAATACTATAAGATACAGCACATTATAATTATAATTTCAGAAGAAAGTTGAAGCTCTCACTGAGGGAAATCAATCTCCAGCTGAATCTTTAAGTTGCAACTTTGCCCAGCGCTGTCACTCATTTTCCACGATTTTCCTCGTGTTGAATAGTTGCATGTACAATTTACCGCTGCTACCTTTTGAGGCAGCCAACAAGTGTTTTCATTGCAATTAGCGATGTTTCACCAGAGCCGCCGCCCCCTAAAGCTTTCCCCCACGTTTTCCGCCACTCAACTCGCAGCTTCATTCTTCATTATGCACAAGTTGCTCTGTGGCCCACTTTTCTTGGGGCTAACAGATAGACATGCCCATGACACGGCCACGCCCGCAATTCACGCTTGACATTCACCGCCCCCGGGCCCCGTCGGCGGGTCCTGTGAGTCCTGTGAGTGCTGCGGATTGTATGGGCTGCACCAAGAGAAATAAGACGGCTCATTTTCCTAATAAAATCACATCAACTAAGGTTGTATGTACATATATTATAATATAAATATAATTGATTTGTTATTTAAAATTTTAAACCGAATGGAAATAGAAATAAAAGACTTATAAATTGGGAAAATTTCTGGGGATTGAAAGAAAATATAGATATATCGATACTCTATCGATATTTTATCCGAACAACTATTTACATATTTTTTATTCATAAATCCAAATTCTGTTTGATTTATAGGGCCAAATAATGATACGAAAAATAATAGTTAACATTTTTCTGCTATTTTCGATAATATCGATATTTGCACCTTCAATGCACTAATTTTCGATAACAAAAAAATTTGATCATTTAAATTAGAAATTAGAGAAAAAGTCGTAGCTTCGCAGAACTCATTATTGGAGATTGCAGCAAAACATATGTATATCGATACAGTATCGATATGTGAAGAAAAAACCTATATATAAATATTAATTGCAATATAAACTAATATCCCTATTGATATAACGACCCAATAAAATAATAATAAAACAAGAAAGGAAGCTAACTAGTTTGCGTAGAAACGGACGGACAGACAGACAGACAGACGGACAGACAGACAGACGGACAGAAGGACATGGCTAGATCGACTCGGCTGTTGATGCTGATCAAGAATATATATACTTTATAGTGTCGGAAATGTCTCCTTCACTGCGTTGCAAACTTCTGACTAAAATTATAATACCCTGCAAGGGTATAAAAAATTAAAGTCATATTCACTAAAATTTTACAGATATTTTTCGGTAATATCGATATTTGAGGTATAAATTCGATAATTTTATGATTTATAAAATGTAATATTTCAACATTTTGCATTATCTTTGAAATTATATTTTTTCGATACTTCGCTTTGGAACGCTTTCTCATATGTATAACAAAAATCTTTAAGTGCATTTGTTAATGCATTATTCAAGATGAACACTTTTCTTTTGTCGCAGTGTGGCAAATGGAAAATGAGCAGAAGGAGTCGGAAATGCTGTCACTTTGTATGAAAAGTTTTGCTGGCGTGTTTTTGAAATTTTCCCCGACTGCGCAGAGAAAAGGGCGGAAATTGTCAGTGCACAATATCCGTTGATTTGTGCAGCATGAAAATGGGATGGCGAAAAAGGAAAATCCATTGACACGAAATGCAAGTCACTGGCTGAGCTGCCGGAGGCCCAGAAGCATTTCCAGCTCCAAATTATGCATATTTCAAGGATATAAGAGTATGGGATTCCCCCTGGGCCCCTAAGGCCATATCGCATGACCAATTAGCACTAGAAGGATGGTGTATTATTTCCCAGCAAAGGTTCAAGCGAGACGAACCCTTTTCTTTTCTTCATCATTCAGCCATCCATCCGTTATTTACTTTCAATTCCCCAAATAACAATGCTGAATTTTCCTACATTTCCCCATTCGAACCTTTTGCGGTCCGCTGTTGCTCTTCTTGCATTCTTGCCATTAACATAAAGCCCAAAATGGAATCGAAGGACGAAATAAATAAATAAAAAATAAAAGGAAATGACCAGGATATGAAGGGAGGGAGAGAAAAAAACACTCGCTTGTTGCTATTTTCCATCCCAATCCCTTCACACTTTTTCCTTACATTTCCCAGCTTCAAGTCAACGCAAATCACTTGGGGCCAAAAAGTCTCTGAGCCCTCAGGTAAATGCACAAAAAAAAACAAAATAAAGAGAAAGAAGAATAAGAAAAATGGAATATCCCTTATAGAATAGCAGAGGAGGGTCACGGGGCAGGCAGGTCACATCAATAAGGACGCCTGTCAGTCAGAAACTGAGTTTGATCAACATACCGAGCCCAGAGAAATCTACATTTGGATACCCTTTCGCAAGGTGACATTCCTACAAGCCAAGTTACCTGAAAATATAAGAAGAGAATGGGATAAATAAATAATTATTATTTATAATAAATATATACCAAAGAATATTCAAAATGCATGTCTTAGTAATAATTTCTCTCTCATACTTAATTATTTATCATATGTTTTTCATTTTATTTACAGGTAACTTGGAATATGTTGGAATGTTTTGAAATGTGTTGAAATGTATTGTAATGTTGAAATTGTCTATAACTAACATTAATTTCTTAATTATTAATATATATACAAGTGATTCACTTAGCTTACTGTTCATCTTGTTAAACTATTTCCCGTCATCGGTTTAATAAAAATGATTAGAAGGCTGATTGAGTCTTTGTTGAATTGGTGAATTCTTTTTGATTGAGTTTCTTTTTTTTCAAGAATGAAATGATCTGTATGTTAAAGAATATATAAATATTACAAGTAAAAGTATATTTTTAAATTCTTTTACGCATATTATAAGTCATTTGCTTGCTTAGAAAGGGTATTCCAAGAGTGTCACTAAGGAAAATTATGAAAAATGTAGTCTCCCTTTCTCTGTCTCTCACTGATTCTCTTATTCTGTTACTTTAGCCATTCCAATTTTTTTTTTGTTTTGTGTTTGCCGGCAACACGTCGTCGTCAGGGCGAAAACTCATAAAGTATATTAACAAAATGTTCGATTGCACTTTACCTTTTAGCATTCTGCCTTTGCTACATTGCTCTCTCTCTCTCTCTCTTCCTTTTTTTCCTTTCTTTGCCTTTTCTGTTTTCTTTTCTTTTCTTTACTTGATTTTCCATTCTTTTCTCGGGGCCTTGCATGACTAACGGATATCAATATACAAAGTCCCTCTCCTTCTGTCTGTCTGACAGTCTGCCTTTTCGGGTTTCCATTGGCGAAATGCGAACGAAAAAAGTATATATATTATATATGTATATAGTAAGCAAAGAAAAAGGTCGCGGCACATTTTCTTGTTAAATTTTTAAAGAGCCTTTCTCTGCCAGTACCCATTTTTTTCATATTTCAGCCTGCGCAAAATGTTATCTTCAAGAAAAGTTGACCTTTTTGCCACCCGAAATGGAGGGGGGGGGGGGGAAAACCTTGTAAAAAAAGGAATCACACTGGTATTTAATATGCCTTCAACTATCAAATTTCCCTGATCACAGCTAATTGAATGAAATGCGAGTTGTTTTGAACTTGGGTTAGCCGGGATTGAATTTTAAAACGGGCTACTAAGAATCTCTGTCTTAAGTCACCGAATTGAATTGCATAAGTTCCAAGTGTATTGTTGAATAAACTTAATTGAATTCGGTGTACGTATTTTGCTGAAGTATTTTATTTACCTACTAAAATTAAACAACCAAAAACCACAAAATAAATATAAAACTAATTTATAAGACAATTTAATCAAATTAAATTGTTGAAATTTCTAGATTGTTGTTGAGTAATTGTTGAAATGTAGTTGGATAAATTAATCGGATTCATAAATATATTGTAAAATATTTGATTTTTTGAACATAAATAAGGAAAATCCATTTAATTCATTCATTTGTAGTCATTTACAGTTTGTTGTTGAGTTTTTCGTTGAATTGTTGTGAACAATTTAGTAAAATAAAATATTTAAAAAAGTACAAAGACTTCGTGACCTTAACTGCCCGCCATTACCCGATTCCATTCCACTTAATCTGTGAAATTTCAATACAATTGATTCAATCCGAGAACTGATTGATTGCATTCGCCTCAATCATATTTGTGACTGAGCAATTCAACAAACGCGCTCCACTCAACCATATGAATGCATTCATTTCTCGAGCTATTCGACGGTAAAAATGAATTGATTTAATTTGTGGCCAAAGGGGCGCCATTAAACTTCGATACTAACGAACTAAAATGTTGTCACCGCGTTCTGTGGGTGTGTGTGTGTGTGTGTTTATGCCAGTGTGTTTGTGAGTATCTGTGAGAGTGATAGAATGCGAGTGTAGCAATCAAACTGTTGATTCCCGCCCAAGGGGCAAGCGAAAAAAAGAGGAAAGAACGAAAAAATAATAAAAATGGCATCCGCTTTCGCTGTCGCTTTCGATGTCACTGCGGCTGGGGGGGGCGGTGGCAACACACATTTCCAACCATTCTCCGCCTCCCCCGAATGGCACCTTCTCCAGTGTCTTTGCCCCAAAGGAACGCGATGGAAATAGTGAAAATTGTGACAGAGAAATAGAGGAATTTATGCCAAATTCCTTTCGCACTGACGCCAGACATCCACTTCAATCACCTCTCGTTATGGATCCACCAAGGTTATGCAATATTTTTTATTTCCAACGAATTTCTCTGCCGCTTAACCCAAGTGTTTGTTTGTGCAAAATATTACACAGTAAATGGGAAAACATTTTGTAAAAAGAGTCAACAAATATTGATTTTCCACTGTCCAACGAAGAGGATATATTTTGCAATTAGATCAGGAAAACTAGAAAAGCAAAACTATCTATTTGGGAGAATTAAATAATCATACTAAGAATACACACAGTAACATACACATAATTGTGCCAACTTATATAGCTTCAGCGACGGCAGCTTTCCATATCCGCAGCAATTTTAAAGTTTTTGAAAACAGAGCTCGGAAAACTTTCGCTTAGACAAGTGGCAGTCAAAACAAAAGTTCTTGGAGGTATTGCAAAATCCAAAGTGCGTGTGTGTGTGGCATAAAAAAAATATTTTAAAAAAAATATATATAAAAACAAACAAGCATGGATGCAACAGCTGACGTTGGTGTTGAGTAATCTAATTAAAAGTTTGTTGCAACTTGTTTTTTAATGATGTCACGCCCAGCTTAATTTGGCGCCAAACGCTTTTCCTTTTCCTCTATCCCTTTCTTTGGCCCACCTGCTATCTCACTCTGCTCCTGGGCCGGGGCTCTGAGCCTTCTATTTTGCTTTAATTACAATTTATGGATGCTTCAAGTTTTGCCGGCGCAGCACGAATAAAAATACGGGAATTATAAAAAGGTAAGCGGCAGTCGAATAGGGTCAAAATGCCAAAAAAGGGAAAGAAAAACCAAAAACATAAAGGTAAAAAGCAAAGAAGAGTGTTAGCTGGAAAAGAAAAGGAGACCGGTGTGCAAAAGTATGTAATTACACAAAGGCAACCGAAATAAGACACTGAAGAAAATTTTCATTCAAGCTGTGATTGCAGTTAAAATTACAAATAGAAACTATGTAATAGTGTGACCGTACCTTGTTTAGTTCTTACATCATGTTGTGAGTTAATCATTAGTCAAAATATTTAATATTTACTAATCATATTTTATTATTTCTACATTTTAGTTTATCTCGCATTATAAGAATAGGTAGAATGGGAAATGCATTTCTTTAAATAAAATATTACTTAGACCATTTACACATTATTTTAAAAAATACATTTCCAATTCTACCTATTATTATAATGAAATTTACGCTAAAATTTTGGCATAATAAAATATGATTAGTTTCCAGAGCTTTTTTAAATCGTTGAAATGGTTCGCACTTTAAAATTTTTTCCTTTTTTAGGTAAGACGTATAAGCTTTTATAAATTTTAAGACATTGTTTGTTTTAATAAAATTGGTACCATTTTTATTTACATTTTATTTTGTATAATTTAAGATAAAATTAAATTAAATTTAAGTGTTACCATTTTTGTTTTTTATTTTAGTTCGATTATTTTTTTATTATTATAAAGAGGGATTTTATTTAATGCCTTATCCATTTGTAGGTAAAATTCAAAGAAAATAATTTAGGAGTGACAATTTTTTACAAGGACAACGCACCGTGCAAATAATGGTAAGAGAACGGGAACTAGCACACACTCAAAGAAAGCGAAAAAGGGCTATGAGTTGAGTGAGTTCAGTTGAGCAGAACTCAAATACTAGAGCAGAGAACCAAAGGAGCAAAACGAGCAACAGAGAGAGTGTCCAACGGCTGCGCAGAGAAAGTAAGAGAGGGAGAGAGAGCAAACAGGAAGGACAATCCAACCGGCAGGATTACAACAGCCGCACAGTGCGCTAAAAATACCAATTTGTCTTTCACAGGCCGGGTATAATAATAGAACCGTGTTCGATACTATCAATAGATAATTAATCGATCATGAACTATGAATTTACCTTAAAAATTAAGAAGTTTGTGAGAGAAACATAAAAAATATATTATAATTGAAGAAAGCAATGTTTAATAAAGAAAGAAGCTAAATTAAAATAATATTGTGTAAGTGTGACCTTATTTTTTCAGATTTTTTGGTTAGTCAAATATCTTTCCCATTACAAAATATAATACAAATTATCTAATACTAATAATTTTGTATTGTTCAGGTAACATATGTAAATAAAATACCTTAGAAAAAACGTTACCCAAGTTTATATATTGTTTAAAATATAATATTAATTATATCAATGAAAGAAAAAGCCTATTTGAATTTTTAATACAATTTATTTTTGAATTTTGGGTAAAATTTAAGTAAAATAAAAAGGAAATACCGAAGCCAAGCTTAAACTATTACTTTGTAAACACATCATTCAGCAAATTTAAGAAAAATACGAAATATTTCAAAAATGTATATAACATTTTTGACAAATGTATATTTGTTTAACAAATTCTAAATAAATATTTTAACCCCCTTTGATAAAATATACTTCTTAAATTTGAGGAACATTTCTGTAAGATGTTTTCCAGGACCTTTAGCCCACTGTGCTTACATTGCAAGGCATTGACATTGGTCGACAATTGTGTCAATCTGGCGAACAGGACACAGCCACATATGCTGGGCTGCTCAGCTGCTCGCCTGCTAAACAGCTTTTCCGTCTTTTTTTTTGCGCTTTCCCTCCCCACATGAGTATCTTTTCAGCTTTTCTGTTTTTTCTTTTTTAGGGGCAGATGGCCTGCTTGGGTCCGAGTTCCGTCTTATGTAAGCCGGATCTGACAGCCGAAATCACAAAAAAGGGAATGAATTAACCCCCGCCCCGCAATGGGCGCTGCTATATTTGGATGGGAATTACATAAACCCCCCTCGGATTGCGACCCACTGACGTCACTGGGCCGGCCGCCTTAATTGCTGCTGTTAAACAAAAACTAACCAAACAAAAACTAAAACAAAACAAAAAACAAGAAGAGCAAAAAAATTGTATAAATCAAAAGTAAAGAACAATTTGAAGCACATGGACACGGTCATAATTTTAATTACCTAAACAAACTGACGAGTTAGAAACTTGCTGGCAATTAATAAAGTTTCACTCATCAGCAGCCTTCACGTTCTTTTTTCCCCCTATTCCCGATTTTTGTTTTTATTTATTTTGGTAAATATTTAGAAACATGAGCCAGCAAGTTCCTTTGATTTTCCACTCTGCAAAAGTGTGTGTGTGCTATTAGGATTTTATTTTATTTAACTTTAGTCTGCCTTTCTATAGAGGTAAAGTTCTGGGGTTTGTCTGGTTTGTAAGGGATATGTAGAATACATTGAGAAAAATATATATTACAAAATTAATAAGGTAAATAACAATTGTGGAATTTAAGTAAATTTGTGAATAATTCAATAAATGTATGTACAAATTAATAAATATACGAAATATTAGGTTTAGATCTGGAGGCAATCACAGCAATCACGCCAGGTCCCGGTGAGCCTCTGAGTGCAAGTCGTTGCCCCTTTTTCCAGCTCCCCAGCCCGAGGGCGCCTTTCCCGGCTTTCACTCCCAGTTTTCCCATCCATCCTTTTGTGGGGCACAAACATTCGCCTGAAGCAGTTAACAACGGCAACAAATTGAAAGGTTTCGGCTCGGTCTCGGCTTAGGCTGAAACCTGGAAAAAGGCAAACTATTCGATGGCTTAAATGAAATGAAAGCAGAAAGTGGTCGGGTCAGCGGTGGATGTCCATCCTCCTCAATGGCGGGGTAAATACCCGTGAGTGCTCCTTTGCCCTATGATCCGCCGACGAGGAGTAATCTCCTCGAATTTATCGCAAGCCAGAAGCCAAGTTGTTTTCTCAAAATTCAGCATTTGCGGTTGCCCGACGCTGGCTTAGCAAACTTAGAAGTTTTTGTCGCGGTTTCACATAGTTTTTAAAAGATTTTAAGAGCGCATTAAATGTTCATAAATGCTTATATATTAAAATGATATATTCTTTTTAATTGTTATTTGTTAAAATACAACTTATTCGTATTATATTACAGGACTCAAAGACGCAGGGCGACAGCCTGTGGCCCAGCGAAAGAAAACTAGAGATCTGAAAGATCAGTACCAGGAAAAATGGGAGCTCCATTTTTGTGAACACAGTTGAAGGTCAAAACAAAATGTGACTGAAAACCCAGGACTTTCTTATGACATTATTATTTTGTTACCTTCTTTATGATTGACGGAAATATCAATACGTTTGCCATGAATAATACGAAACGATGTATTAAATGGATATTTGAAAGTTTGACAAAGACAAAGTAAGACAAAGTTTAAAAGACAAATATTTAAAACCACATTTATCGATATGTATTTTTGTTATATTATCGATATATTTACGTTCCATGCGATAGATTTCGATATTTAAAAAATGGTGATATATCAAAACCAATATTCTGTCTGATTTGTTGAACCAATATAATCGTGAAAACAGACAACTAAATATTATTATATATTTGGATAATTTATGCAATCGATATTATCGATTTTTTCAGGTTAAATTTTATATTTTGCGATATTTAGAATTTCGATAAATCATAGTTGATGATATTTACGATACAATAATGCGGGCGATATTTTTATAGATATATCACAACCGATTTTTTCTATCGATATACATATATTTCTTATTTTTCTTACTTTTTACACTGCCACTACACAACAACTGCATTTGATACCCCCGGCAAAGAAGCGGCAACTTCATTTAATGAATTTTTTGTACCATGAATTCCGCTTTTATGCGAGAGCTAAAAATAAGGCCACAAAACTCGCATATGGCCTCCCATAAAAGATGCTGGCAAATAATAAAGACTGAATGAAAGAATTCGAGGGAAAAACCGAGAGCAACCAAAAAAATACACTTTTCCGTCGTCACCTGAGCAGAGAAGACGAGCGAGGGGAAGGGGAAAGGAGAAAATCTGGGGGACAGGGACCATAAAAGCCAAAGAAAAGCATAAATCAAATGCGCTGACCGCGCAAAAAGAAAATTACAGCTCGGCGAATAATTCAAATCGGAAGGCATTAATTAAGCCATAACAATAAACGCTGGCGACTTGGCCAAGACACCAAAAAGACAGCACTAGAGATTAATATGCATAATTGGCCCGAGTAATTCCAAAATAAACATTGGAAAATATTGCTGTTCTCAAAAAAATGTTCATCATTTTCGCCTTGTTAACGCAACTTATTATTCTGTTTACATTAGAGAGCCGAGCGTAAAATATTTATTAGTCAGCAACGACGCGCCAGGCTGTTAATTAAATATTTTGCACAAAAATAAATATTATTACTTTCTAGGCCAGGGACATGTGACATTAAAATCATTTTAAAAATGTTCCCATCTCTCTCTGTGAATATAAAAACGAATAGAGAAATCATTGGAAATTATTGCTGTCTTTGAATGCTTTTTGGCAGGCTTATGCGTCGCTTTTTCTCTATATTTTCAATTGAAGAGCAGACTACCCTTCAATTGAAATAATTGCTTTGGCGCTGACGGGCTAGAAAAAATACTCGAAAAATTTAACTTGTTTAACGAGCGAAATTAATAAATCAATTTATTTAAATACAAATTTGACACCATTTAAATCATATTTAGAGAGGAGACATTTTATTTACAAACAATTATATTCAATTCAAAGATAATATAATAATATTCTGGCAGGTTCCACGGGGAAAAATTTGCCATTTTCCAACTATGCATGGGAAATCATTTTAACTATTTATATTATTTTCCGTGTGTGCCTTTGACAGTTTAGGTACATAACCAAAAACAAAACAAATGCCAAACTTTTGGCGGCTAAATTGCAGTTTCGAATTTGCATTGGCTAAATTATGCATGGAGCCCGGACTTTATGCATATTTAATTGTTTAATTTGTGCTCTAATATGGTTCATTAAGGCATCGCTGCCAACGGAAAACTAATGGGTTGAAATAATGTAAAAACAAGTAATCCTGTTGCCTGAGTTGTGGAGAGAGAGAAAAAGAGAGCCAAGGATGACAATGCTATCCAATCATGCGGACTTTCTCTGCGCGACAACTCACCTCCTCCTCCTCCTCCTCCTGTAAAGTGCATTTTCTAATTGCAACAAAATCCTTTTTAGTAAGAGGAAAATTGTGTTAAGCCACGCCCACAAGGCAACCAGCCCTTGCTCATGGCAATTTAAGCGTGTCGCGCTTTGTATTTTTCTTATTTTCCCTCATGTTTTCATAGTTTTTTTCTCTTTATTTTTAGTTTAGTTTAACAAAATCCCAATCCTTTCGAATAAGAAGAAATAATTAAGAAAAACCATTAACTGTTCATTAGAAAATCATGACTTGAGATTTATTTTAAGACATTGATTCCCTTGAATACGTTTAGGGATGGCTGAAATATCGATTTACTATTGCGATATATGTGCGAAAAATCGATATTCTGTAAGATGCAGCAATGCAATTAAATAAATTTAAAAAGTAGAAAAAAGTAGATAAAATAACTATTACAACGAGTTTATTCAATAAACGTGATATCATTAGATATTTAAAATTTTTATATTATATTATAATTATATTTATTTCTACAACTAAAATAAATGTTATATAAAATAAAAAGCTTGCTGGAAAATCGTGTTAAACTTTCGACAGCTCAGATTTGGCCAAATTTCGGCAGAAACTGAGTTACCAGTCAGAAATTGCACATGCAGATGACAATAATTTACTTGCAGCTGCTGCTGTTTGCATTTGCGAATCTGGGGGGCCTTTGGGCCAAATATTTGCACTGCCTCTGTGCCAGTGAGGCGGCAACACTTTTGTGGCCAATATCGAACACAGTGGCCCACAGCATGTCCGTGTGTGTTTGTGACTGTGATTCGTATTTGGGCTTGTGGTCTTGGCGTTAAATTTTTGCGGCAATTCAAACAAACAAACAAATAGGCAAAAAAAAACATAAAAGCAAGGAGCTCCAGCGCTAACGCTAACGCACTTAAAGCCGAAAACAAATCGAGCACTTGAGCAAATAGCATTTACAGTGATTATTCTGTAAAGTGCACTGACCCAAGTGTTTGGCAAACATGAAGCCACTTCAGTGGATAATAATAAATAGTATCATATTATCCATATTCCTATTTACTATGCCAATCCCTTTTATAGGGTTATATTTTAATGTTTATTAAAGGTTATAAAATTGCTGATCCGCAACATCGATATGTTGACAGTGCTGTAGATACATTTGCTTAGGTACATTTCCCTGGCTACATTTGTCTAGGTACATTTGCGTAGGTACATTTTTCTAGGTACATTTGCGTATATACATTTGTCTAGCTTCTTTTTCCCAATTACATTTGCCTGGCTACATTTGTCTAGCTACATTTCTCTAGCAAAATTTGATTAGCAACAGTTGCTTAGGTACATTTGCTTAGGTACATTTGCCTGGCTACATTTTCATAGCTAAATTTGTTTAGCAACATTTTTTTAAACATGTCAGACGTAAGTTTTAATCAAATTTACTCCATAAACTAAAACATAAATATATGCACATGTAACGTAATTTAATGCATCAAGCTTTAAGTGTCGGGTATCCCCCAGTCAAGCCCTCTCGACTTTTACTTTCTCACTTGAAATTTAGTGTATATTTCACATTTATTTCCAGTTGGCTTAACTTATTGTTTTGCCCTTGCATGAAAATTCAAATAAAAGCAGGTCATAAACAATTGCCATGGAATTGGCAACACAGAAACTGTGCGGGAATCTGATATGAATAAGTTAAATAAATGAATCTCATAAAAAAAAATACTAAAAGCAAATGAAATTTATTATTCATGTCATTGCACATTAATTAATTTGCCAAATCTGTAAAATACACATTTGTGAATATAAAAGATTCACATTATATTCGACAACAAAATAGAACGAGGAAAAAAGAATTCTTTACTAAAATATTCGTGTATCTGATAGTTTTTACTGTACCACCATCTTTGAGATTTTTTGTGTACTCGTGGAAAATGTTCGTGTTTTTCTTGCTTTACAAGATTTGAGGGGGAAAACGCATTTGCAGGCTAGCGTGGATTATTGGATATGGACGATGAAAACTAAGGTTTTTTCCACTGACCAAGCCAATTTAGCAAATAGCTTTAGTCCTCCCTTTGGCTTTGTCTATGTATTTCTACATATAAACAATTTGGAGGAGAGTATGCATACCTACACTCATCAAATTATATTATCTACATATATTTCAGAACAATATTCCTTAAAATGTCTCCCTTAAAGTAAGAACCTTTTTATTGAATTCGGAAACATTTTTCACGAGTTAAAGCCAAGGCGCCATAAAATCAAGTCAAGCCAAAATAAATACACTCATTTAGGGCACAATTTGGAAATTTTTCCTTAGATTTAGGGCGTTTTTTTTTTTTTTTTGCTGTGGCAAACAAAAATTAGGTGTGTGCAGAAAATATCGATATATTGATACTGTTTTGATATTTAAAGTTAATACATAAATATGTTTATAAATCTATAAAAACACGTTGCAATAAAACGATACTAATATGATCGAAAATAAATACATATAAATGAAATAACATTTTTCGTTTGGTATATCGTATTTCGATAACACCGCTACTTAATCGTATAAATCAATGTTCTGTTTGATATTACAGACTAATATAATAAAAAAAAAAGAATTCAAATAAATTAAAGGAATTTTTTTATTTTCTTTTCTTTCTTTCTTTTTAATGTAGTATCAATATTTTATACCACTTTTTTTAATTTTCGATATTTATTCATTTTGAGATATCTTAATTTTCCTCTCGATATACACAAATCAAAGTTAATAAATTTGCCAACAGAACTAATTTCACCTAAAATTCATAACTTCCCACACAAAAAACATTTCTAATTAAAATCCCTTTCAAATAATTGCCAAAACAATAGAAATAGAAATTCGATATTTTTCGATATTTAATAATTTTGATAATATCTTAATTTTCCTCTCGATATAAAGTCCCCAACACAAATCAAAGTTAATACATTTGCCAACAGAACGAATTTCGCCTAAAATTCATACATTTCCTAACAAAAAACATTTCTAATTAAAATCCCTTTAAAATAATTGCCANATAGTTTTTACTGTACCACCATCTTTGAGATTTTTTGTGTACTCGTGGAAAATGTTCGTGTTTTTCTTGCTTTACAAGATTTGAGGGGGAAAACGCATTTGCAGGCTAGCGTGGATTATTGGATATGGACGATGAAAACTAAGGTTTTTTCCACTGACCAAGCCAATTTAGCAAATAGCTTTAGTCCTCCCTTTGGCTTTGTCTATGTATTTCTACATATAAACAATTTGGAGGAGAGTATGCATACCTACACTCATCAAATTATATTATCTACATATATTTCAGAACAATATTCCTTAAAATGTCTCCCTTAAAGTAAGAACCTTTTTATTGAATTCGGAAACATTTTTCACGAGTTAAAGCCAAGGCGCCATAAAATCAAGTCAAGCCAAAATAAATACACTCATTTAGGGCACAATTTGGAAATTTTTCCTTAGATTTAGGGCGTTTTTTTTTTTTTTTTGCTGTGGCAAACAAAAATTAGGTGTGTGCAGAAAATATCGATATATTGATACTGTTTTGATATTTAAAGTTAATACATAAATATGTTTATAAATCTATAAAAACACGTTGCAATAAAACGATACTAATATGATCGAAAATAAATACATATAAATGAAATAACATTTTTCGTTTGGTATATCGTATTTCGATAACACCGCTACTTAATCGTATAAATCAATGTTCTGTTTGATATTACAGACTAATATAATAAAAAAAAAAGAATTCAAATAAATTAAAGGAATTTTTTTATTTTCTTTTCTTTCTTTCTTTTTAATGTAGTATCAATATTTTATACCACTTTTTTTAATTTTCGATATTTATTCATTTTGAGATATCTTAATTTTCCTCTCGATATACACAAATCAAAGTTAATAAATTTGCCAACAGAACTAATTTCACCTAAAATTCATAACTTCCCACACAAAAAACATTTCTAATTAAAATCCCTTTCAAATAATTGCCAAAACAATAGAAATAGAAATTCGATATTTTTCGATATTTAATCATTTTGATAATATGTATCTTAATTTTCCTCTCGATATAAAGTCCCCAACACAAATCAAAGTTAATACATTTGCCAACAGAACGAATTTCGCCTAAAATTCATACATTTCCTAACAAAAAACATTTCTAATTAAAATCCCTTTAAAATAATTGCCAAAACAATAGAAATAGAAATTCGATATTTTTCGATATTTAATCATTTTGATAATATGTATCTTAATTTTCCTCTCGATATAAAGTCCCCAACACAAATCAAAGTTAATACATTTGCCAACAGAACGAATTTCGCCTAAAATTCATACATTTCCTAACAAAAAACATTTCTAATTAAAATCCCTTTAAAATAATTGCCAAAACAATAGAAATAGAAATTCGATATTTTTCGATATTTAATCATTTTGATAATATGTATCTTAATTTTCCTCTCGATATAAAGTCCCCAACACAAATCAAAGTTAATACATTTGCCAACAGAACGAATTTCGCCTAAAATTCATACATTTCCTAACAAAAAACATTTCTAATTAAAATCCCTTTAAAATAATTGCCAAAACAATAGAAATAGAAATTCGATATTTTTCGATATTTAATCATTTTGATAATATGTATCTTAATTTTCCTCTCGATATAAAGTCCCCAACACAAATCAAAGTTAATACATTTGCCAACAGAACGA